>JAXCGZ010018951.1:0-158824 GCA_037179515.1 Halocaridina rubra | reverse complement strand
CAGAGCTCTTAAATCTAGAAGTGACAAACCAAAATTGCGCCCACCTTGGAGTATTAGAAAGAGGGCATCCAACTTTGATTCCCAACTCCAACCTGTCTGGCCATCCCCACTTGATTGGGAATTAATTGTGATATATAAAGTGGCAACAAATACGTACGTCTAATACCTAATACCAACAAAGGAAGCATGGTTGTCAGAATTATAACAGAAGAATTAATTTACAGGGTTTATGAAGCTGCATGCTTTATACTTTTTTCTGTTATTTTCTTAAATAAAAACAAGATATTCTCACAGATGGATTACTAGGCCCTTTGATCCCTCATCATTGTTGGTTGACTTCTACAACGTATAGGTACTCTGATGGTAGAAATACTTTTCCCCCACCCTCACGTACATCCCTTATAGTTGCCTACTTACCTACCTACCTATTCGTCAATATCTACTTACCTGTCTCTACCTTCTTACCTGCTGGCCTTCCTGCTTGTGTACTTACCCACCTACCTAACTACCTATAGAAAAATAAATGCAGTTCATTGTGATCATCGGAGCCATATGTAACAGCTGAAATAATGTCTCTTCCAGATATGAAATGCAGGATTATAGTGGGTCTATGTTAGCAGAAGTAACGGCGCTGAGAGCACAGCGCCCAGCATTTGCACCTCTCTTCTCCAACCACCAATTAACCTCTGGAACCACGACATTGAGTGCCTCGGGTAGTGGCTCCTGGTTGAAGGTGGCGCCACTGTCACATTCCAGCAAAGTGAGTAGGAAGAGAGTACGTATCGCTTTGGTTGTTCGCTGTTGCCCAAGCAGACTTCTTATTTTTATTATGAGTAGTTTTTTGTTTGTTCATTTAGCTAATTTTTTGTTGAAGGAAAGAAGAAAAGTTGCTTCATTAATTTTTTTAAGTACTTTTAATGAAATGAAATTTTCTCATGTGTGTTGTATCATTTTAACAGTGTTTGTCACTAAGTTGTTTATTATTTGTTTCATGAAGCCTCTTAGTTATTAATTTATTATTTTGTTATATTGATGGTTCTTTGTTATTATATTATTTCATTGATGGCTCGTGTTTTTGATGCCTTGATGTAAGGATATTAATAGTATATTCGTTCACTTGTTTTAAAACTAATTTTTTATAGTCGTCTTCTTGTCAAAATGGTTTTATTTTAATTTCTATGATAATTGCAGCAGTACACACTCGTTATATGTACAGTAATTCGGATCTTATAAAGAAAAGTTACCCCAGGGTGCTTTAGGGTTATTCATATTTACATGTCACCTAACCTAACCCAATCCAATCCAGCCCAGCTCAGCTCAGCTAACCTCAACCTTACTTAACAAGTTTATGGGGCTCTTGAAGTTCTGAGGGTTATTCATCTTTACAAGATCCTATAATTCCCATTTTAGCAGATAGCTGTGCAATGGAAAATGCTGTATCTCTGTGCCATTCTCACTGCTCTACAATTCAGATTAATCCGTTGCTCCTTTATCCAGAATTTTAACAAGAAAGTTGTTAACATTTAACTATGCAAAATATATTGAAAAATTATATACATCTATTGAAAGCATTATAAACATTTCACAATTTTCTTAAGATGTAAGCAAAGCATAATAGTAAGGAAGCTCATCTGTTAAACAATATTTAAAAATCATAGCTATATTTCGGGTCCTAATGGACCCCTTCTCAAGTAGGTAAGAGGTCTAGTAAGGACCAATATAAAGCGGTACTTACTTTTCATATATTTTCCCAATGATGGGCTTCCTTACTATTTGATGCTATATGTTAACAATACACGTTTACTTAAAGCATAATAGTCTTGAAACATTTATGATACCAATCTGTATACGCTGATAAATCACGTGGCATCATACAGCACTTTTAATTTATTTGCTGCAGTAATCCTTCTTTCTTTGCTTATTTGTCTTTTTTTTCTTAATGCTGACTTTCTCAAAATGCTGCTAATGGTCTCTGCTTAAAGTACCAATGCACATATTGATGTTACCTAGTTATGACAAATAGCAATCAGTACAGACACTTCCAAACTTAACGAATGAGTTAGGTTCCAGAATCCCGTTCGTAATTAGAATTGTTCGGAAGTTTAGTTCAGGTAAAAAATAAGTATTATTTTTCATTATATTTTGTATAGTTTCATGTTAACAACTTTCTTGTTAAAATTCTAGATAAAGGAGCAACGGATTAATCCGAATTGTAGAGCAGTGAGAATGGCACTGAGATACAGCATTTTCCATTGCACATAATCCATAAAGTATACCGTATTAATGAATGTTAATACAATAATAATAATAATGAAATAATACAGTACAGTAATACATACATTCATAAATGGGTAGGCATATGTATGTGTCTGTGAATGTTCGTAATTTGGTTGTTGGTAAGTAGGGGAGCTTCTGTATTGAGTTGTACTGTTTTATAAGTTGCTTCCCCTTTGACTTTCTGCAAATGGGATTGTTGCTTGGCTGATAATAGTAATGATAATTGATAATAATAGTAATGTGAATGCCAGTAGTTATTCCAATTCTCTTTTTCTGTAGTATAGATTTTTAATAATTAAAATGTAGAACTTGGTATTACATGTTGTTTATGCTGTGGTGTTCATCATTTTTTGAGGGTTAATCTTAAAGTATATAAACTATGGGCCGCATTAATGCAGTGGTTAGAGCATTCTACCCAGAAGGTGACAGACCTGGGATCCACCTCGGGGAGTTAGAGAGGGCATTACTCCATAATTTCTGTTTTACCCTTTCTGTGCCCACTCCCATTATGGGTACTAATAGTGACCACAACAACTGTAAGTAAGGTAACTGTGAACAGGAACTTTAGTTTGCATATTACACAGGAGGATGGGCGGGATAGAAGGCCATACAAAAAACGACCAAGAAGACATCGTGGTCAGCTGTCGTCTTCAGCATCGTCTACGCCCCCTACACCTCAGCTCACCCCTACGTATACACACCCTCCCGACCCTTATGCACTAGCTGCTGCATACCCACAGGTAAGTGATTATTAGATTAATTGAATACTATTTCAAGAATTTTTGCACCCTCCCTACATTACATTCTTCAACTTGCATTTCATTTCCTGTCATGTAAAGCAAAGTGGCACAATTATATCCATGCTTTGAAAGATCATCATAGAAACTTATATTTACATATTCTTGCTTTAGGGGTTAAGAAATCCCGAAAGTTGTGACTCAAAATTATTTCTAAAGAAATAGCAGAAGATTTGACCTAAAACTAGTTTATCAGCAGTATGTCCTATAATTATAAAAGTCTTAACGGTATATATTTAGTTGCCATCTTTGGATAGACATATGGTGCTTCATTTAATAAAGAACCTGTGATAAGTTGGTCCTCAGTGGTATTTTAATTTTTGACTCGTTGAAAGGTTGTGTGTTGCCTCCTCGATTTATGTAATGAAGTGCATTTTTGCATACTTTAATAATTCAGACATGTCCATTCTTTAGGTGATTCTTCTGTATATGCTATTCTCTTGTGTACCAAAACTGTTACTTGAGATTTTTTTGAACTTTTGCTATTTGTGCTAGTGTTTTGTATACTAAGTTGACGCTTGATTGTTTTGGGAGGTTTATTCTTGCTATAAGTGCTAGTCTGTTGTGTACTAGGCTAATAATTGACATTTTTTGGGTTATAAGGACACATTGGGCTATGTTCATCCCAGTTCAGAAGATGAGGTTGCATCGCCATCTCAGTCTGAAGCAGAAGAGGAGAATGAACCTGATGGTATATATGCTTTTAGACGAAAAAAATTTACCAGTTACCATGCGGTGAGTGTTTTCAGGATTTCTGTTGTTAATGAGTAAACTTATTAAATAATTACTGATTAATTTACCCAGTAAAAGTACTTGAGAACTGCTAATTATGAATATTATTCATTGCATCATAAATTATTTACTCTTCAGTAGCATATAGATTGGTGTTTAAGCTAGATTTTTTGTGTGTGGACTTTGGATGCAATTTAGAGTTTGGTTTTTACTGTTTGTTTAGATCAAGGAATGATATTATTAATGTGAAAATTCTTGATAAGTAAAAACAGGGTATTCTGTGACTGAATGCATATATATACCTTGACTAATTATGGTGATGCCTTATTTGCATTTAAGCCGAGAGAAGGCAACTGGCCGTGGGTCCCTCCAAAAGAAGGTGGTGGAGGTGACCCAAAATACCGTTTTTCTCTCACTTCCCTTTCACATCCTACTCGTCGATGTATTGGCTTTGCGCGAAGAAGAGTTGGCAGAGGTGGCAGGTAAGGTTTTATATATATATATATATATATATATATATATATATATATATATATATATATATATATATATATATATATATATATATATATATATATATATATATATATATTTTTTTTTTTTTTTCCGATGCCTTTTGTGAATACAGTATATATATATATATATATATATATATATATATATATATATATATATATATATATATATATATATATATATATATATATATATATATATATATATATATATATATATATATATATATATATATATATAGCAAGGAAGCACATCAGTGAAACAAAACTTATAAAACAATGCTATATATATATATATATATATATATATATATATATATATATATATATATATATATATATATATATATATATATATATATATATATATATATATATATATATATTGGCTGTTTTCCCCTTTAATTGGGGGGTAGCCGACATCAAAAAATGAAAACAATAAGGGAATTACTTTGCTCTATGGGCAATGACGAGAGAGCTAGTGACCGTTCAGATGGCACTGCTGGAGTACCACAGCCCATCCTCCCGGCTCTTCCACATCTTGTGTCGCTTCACAACTGCCAACTCCCCTACTGCCCCTATCACAGGGCTACCTCTGTAAGATGCGCCCCATGGTAACGGCAAATGCCCATCAGAGCTGCGTCACAATCGCTTGCCACTCATTCCTATTCCTAGCACGTTCACTTGCTTCCCTCACATCCATCCTCCTATCGTTCAGGGCTCTCCTTACTCCATCCATCCACCCAAACCTAGGCCTCCCTCTAGCATATCTCCCATCAACTCTCGCATTCATCACCTTTTTCAGCAGTCTTTCATCTTCCATCCTTTCCACATGGCCAAACCATCTCAGACCATTCATATCTACTCTGTCTGCAATTTCTCTCCTCACACCCGTTCTTGCTCTCACCACTTCATTTTTTAACCCTATCCAGCCGAGATACACCATCATACTCCTCAGGCATTTCCTCTCAGACACATTTAGTTTCCGTCTCACTTTCATACCCCATAACTCTTTATCCATACGTCACAGTTGGCACAACCACTTTCTCATACAAAACTTTCTTAACATTCATTTCAAACCCTCTATTCTTCATCATTCCTTTCAATGCACCCAACATTTTACATCCTTCATTCACTCTGAGACACATCTGCTTTCATTCCACCATTTGCAGCTATAACTGAGCTTAAATACTTAAACTGAGCAATTTCCTCAAGTGTCTCTCTATTCAACATAACATTCAATCTAGCACCATCCTCATTTCTTGTACACCTCATGACGTTACTCTTTCCCACATTCACTCGCAACTTCCTTCTCTCACACACCATTCCAAATTCTGACACTACCTGACACAGCTTCTCCTCTGAATCTGCCACCACCATAGTATCATCTGCAAACAGCAACTGATTCAGCTCCCACTCGTTATCATCCCCATCTACCATTCTCAAACCTCGACCACGCACTCGCTCATTGACCTCTGTTACGACTCCATCAATATACAAATTGAACAGCCATGGTGACATCACACATCCCTGTCTCAGTCCCACACTCACTGGAAACCACTCACTCACTTCATTCCCTACCCTAACACAAGCTCTACTGCCCTCATACTAACTCTTCACTGCATGCAACAGTTTACCATTAATTCCATATTACCTCAAAACATTCCACATTGCCTCTCTATCAACTCTTATCATACGCTTTCTCCAGATCCAAAAATGCAAAATACACATCCTTACCCTTTTCTAAATATTTCTCACATAACTGCCTAACTATAAAAATCTGATCTATGCAACCTCTACCTCTCCTAAAACCACTCTGCACTTCTGCGATCACGTTTTCTGTCTTATCCCTTATCCTATTAACCAGTATCCTACCATGCACTTTTCCTACCACACTCAACAAACGTATACCCATAAAATTACTGCATTCATACACATCTCTCTTACCTTTGTATAGGGGCACTATACAAGTAATCACCCATTCCACTGGCACCATTGATATTATATATATATATATATATATATATATATATATATATATATATATATATATATATATATATATATATATATATATATATATATATATATATATATATATATATATACCAAATGTGTTGCTTAGGGACTGAGATAGGATAATGATTAGAGTGCTAGACTTTGGAAGTGACAAACCAGTGTTCGAACCCACCACATGTTATTAGGATGGGCATCCAGCCTTAATTCCCCAACTCTAATTTGTGTTCACCCCCATTCGAATTGGTATTAATAGTGACAAAACGGCAAACAAATGTAGCATCTCCAAAGATATTGTAAATTTTTAAGAGTGAAAGACAGTTTTATCAGGAAAATATAAATATTTAAGAGAGGAATATACAGTACTGTATATTTATTTCATTCTGAACGCCTTTCAGACATTTATTGTTTGTTTAATGACATTTTAGGTAAGGATCCAAATATTATAAATGCATAGTTGGATGTTCAGAAATAGGGAATATTGAGTTTCTTAATAGAGATTGAAAAATTCTAAATACATTTCCAGGATTCCTTGTGATACTACAGGATATGAAAACCACAATTCTTTCCATTAAAGCTCTAGATTTTTGTAAACTTTTAAACTCGCCTTCCCTAAACTAATAATAGTGTCTTTTTTTTTAAAACTTTCTTTTTTCTAATTGTTATTGTTTGTCACTGGGTATATTAACCCCTTATTGTGTTTAAAAACAGAACAAGGGGACTAGGAATCCCTTACTTTGTATTTTCCTCCCACAAAGAGTAAAATTTTTTACTTGATTCAGCCATCCCTCTTATAAGGGGAGTAATGGCTTGTGCATATAGAGTTCCTTAAAACACATTTTGCTGCAGACATTCCAAGATATAAAATTACGATATTGCAAAGGAAGGTGGAAGGACTTCTGGAGTAACTAATTATTAAAGCTTTTTAGCAATATAAATTTGAAGAGTTCCTTATTTAATGTTGTTAGCACAGTTGTTAGAGTGCTAGACTTAGGAAGTGACAGTCGCGCAATGAAGCTTATTGCCGGGCATTTGGAAGGGCATCAAGGAGTCTGTTACTCATTAATCTTTTTTTGATTGATTTTTTTTTGGTTAATTATATTTTAAGACCAAACACCTTTTGTAGATCCCCTTGTAATAGCAAGAGAAGTGGTATATGAGTAGTAATTTTATATATTGGGTGCTACCTTTGGCAGCCACGGTAGCTTAGTGGTCGAGTGAATGAGTCGGGAAGCAACTAATGCTGGCTCGATTCCACCGTAGGGGTTCCAGCTTTAATTCCCCAGCTCCAACATGTGTCCACTCCCATTTGAATGGGGACTAATTGTGACACATAAAATGGTGCACATAATGAGTGGCCTATCTGACTGTGAATGCTACTTTATCGTTAATTTTTTTTTTTTTTTTTTACGTTTTTGGTTTTCGGTTGTTGGACTATTTCTTAGTTTTTGAAAATAGTTGTAATAGTTTTCTTTCTTTAATTGCAGAGTGTGGATAGTTAGATTTAATATTAATATTCCTACTTTAATTTCAGAGTGTGGATAGATAGAATTAGTACTCCGCTTGACGATCTATGGTTCAAGACGGACTTTAGAGATGTGGGGCCTAACGGCATCACGTCGACAAACGATTTCCTCCATGAGGTAAAAACAGAATGGTAGGTGGCTTTCGCTCATCAGTACAAATAAATCCCTTCTTGAGGTAATAACATTGGTAAGTGGCTTTGACTCATTATTAGTCTGTGCTCATCCCCACTCAAATGGGGATGAATAGTGACAAATTAACCTGCAAGGTAATATGGTTTGCATATTAAATGTTCTGTGTCTATAGAAAGACATGAACCTGTTGAACTACATAGATTCTAGAAAAAAATATGTACATACATTCATACATATACCTAGCCCTATTCTCCCTCATATGGGGATTGCCAAGCCAAGAATCACTCATTCACCACAATCCACACATACCAGCTCCTTGGGGATAAAGGGTTACCACTTTTTATTAAAAATGCGACAACTCTTCTATTATCTGTACCACATTATGCAATATAAAAAAAAAATCTTGAAAAATATATTTATATTGATTCCCCTGTTTTTATTGTGGAGAATTTTACCCAATGTTGACTAATGAAATATATCAGGTTTTAGGGCGTACTTGGTAAGCAATGCCATGTAAAGTAATTATTGTGTAATTGCTTATTGCATTTCCTCGGTAGCAGTGGGTATTTTGAAATGACCAACTGATCATACATATGAATTACTCTATTCCTTAATAGAAAACGTTTTTAAAATAATGCTAAAAATTATTTTAAGAGTGAATTTTCATTTCAGGCTACATTTTTGCCCGAGTTCTCCGCCAGAGGACACTGATACTGATGTGGAGATTGATGTAGAAACAGTAGGGGTTCCTGTCACTTTAACTCCGGACGTAAGCCTCAACTCCACATCTACCCCAGAGGAATTAAACTTGGCATCAGCAGTGCCGTCCTCTATTTTGATGACTGCAGAAGTCATTGACGGAGAATATTTAGGAAATATAACCGATTTAGAAGTGTCGATACCATCGGAACTAGACACATTATTAAGCGGTGATTCTGGTGTGATACTCGGGGAAAACTTAGAAGTGGACCTTGTTACGGATTCTAACAGTGCAGTGACGGACAGTGGTAGTGCATTGAAAGTTGGCGCTGGAACAAATAGTGGTTGTAGTGGTAATAGTGGTGGTGTGACTTTCCATGATCTCTCGAATAGCGATTGGGCATCAAGCTTTAGCAGTACAAGTGAGCGTCAGCAACAACATTCCGTTAACTTCACCACCCAACCCACATCCAAGTTTGTGACCCTAGACTCGACTAACACGCTTCCTTTAGCAGTTTCGGGGCTGCAACTTAGTACAAGTAACATGACGGGTGATGAGATTCATTCTTGCTCCTTACCCTCCTCTTCTCTCTCAGCAGTAGCATCATCTTCCTCCTCCTCCTTATCATCATCATCATCCCACCCCACCTCTTCCTTCCCTGGTCTTTCTTCCTCTTCCTCCTCCACTGCAAACTCTTCTCTCTCTTCCATATCTTTATCCACTTCCTCAGCAACTAGTCTAAGTAACAGCTTATTGTGTGCCTCCTCAAGCATTGTAAATGACAAGGTTGGCGGCAGCGAGTGTTCAACAAACAGTGAATGTAGCGATAGCCAAGCGTTGTTAACATCGTCACATATATTACAACAAGAATCTTTGTCGGCAGATGCTTTGAGTGTATCCAGTGGACTTCTGTTATCTAATAATAAAAATAATGGTAGCAATGTTTTAAGTAGTGCGACCACAAATAATCTGGTGTCTCATAAATTATACGCGTCGACAACTCGGACAAACGACAGCTTACCTAATAGCGACGGTAATAGTAGTTCGACAGTTTTAACAAACGGACCGAGCAATTCGTTAGACAGCTCAAAATGTGCTAAAGTGGATCATTATATGTTTCATGAAACATAAATTCTCTCTTTTTGAAATTAATTATTGCCATGAAAATACAATCTTGTTTTCAAATTATTTCTTGTCTTTAACTTATTTTTATACCAAATGCACAAGGAAAATAATAAGATGTGTTGATTACTCCATGTCTTCTTGTGTTTTATTTATGTCCCTGGTCAAATTATACTAATTTTTGTCCATTTAGATAAACCAAAATGGCTTGCTTGCCTGCACGACTCCTGTTGCTCATCAAAAAGTATTTTATCCCATCTGCTCTTTGGTGTCCATTTTTTCATTTGCTCAAGTCTGGAAAGAAAAATGTAAATAAGCTCGAAGTACAAATAAAAAGATAAAATTGTATATGCATTTAGATATTCCAGTGACTTCCTGATACTTCCACATAATTCATTCCTGCAAGTTGCATCTGGAGAGCATTGGCAAAGTTTTTTTTAGTTTTTTTCATGTCAATTATATGTAAACATCAGTTAAAATTGCTTGATCTTGTAAAGAAGGGTAACCTCAGGTTTCTCTAGTTATTTATTTTACACCCTCCTCACATGGGGGCTCTTTATCTTTACAAGATCCCAAATGTTGATTGTATTAGAGAAGTGGATTGGCTTTTTCATTCAGTTAGGTGAATAACAGTCTAGTAAATGACTGAAGTTGAGTGCAAGGTAGGTACATTAATTGTCTAAAGCAGTTATACATTGACGTATAGATAATACATAATGTACTCACAAAATAGGACTTAAATACATGGTAAGTACTCAAAAGTTACTTCGTCTTGGATAAGCTAATAAATTTGATATTCATGAGTTTCTTGGTGATGCAGTGGTTATAGGACTCCACTCTGGAAGTGACAGACCTGCATTCCAGCCTGTCGTGAGGCGTTAGAAAGGACATCAACCTTCATTCCCCAGCTCCGACCTGTTTTTGTTCACCCTCATAATGGGAAATAAGTGATGAACCGGAAAACATGATACTCATGCGTTAGGTTCATAGGTTGGAGAAAAATATTTTCTTCCCCTGGAGTCTTCTTTGTTATATAACTAATGGACTGTGGCCCCCAAACTTTTTTTTTTTTTTATTAGGTGCCTAATCTTGCTGAAGCTGGCAGGGTAGCTTCAGTTATAGCAGTAGAGCTGTGGCATATGTTCCCACCATTTCATTAGACCTTTATTAATAAAAATGCATGGCTATGTTTTGCCAGAGCCCTGCTCCCCTATCCCATAGAATAGCTATTTGGTATGGGCAGGAATGTTGTTTTTCGTTTAATATGTCACTATTAATCCCCATTTGAATGGGAGTTGCCATAGGTTGGAACTGGGGAATTAAAGCTTGATGCCCTCCCTAACACCTCACAGATGGTTTGTCACTTCCAAAGTTGCGTGCTTTTATAACTGTGCCACCGTGGCCTTAAATAATAACTGCACCACCATGGCCTTTAAATATGAAATACAAGAGTGAAATTTATTCTCCTACAATTTGTTAGCCCCTTTAATCATGCCCAGTGCTGGGCAGTCAATGATTTCTTATATCTCCCACTACCAGTGTTTGTGCAATGCATATCCGTGATATTCTTGGAAGATTTTTAAAATTTTTGGTTATCTAAATATTGGATGTATTTATTACTTATTGTAATATATTCTTTAATTGATAGGAATTTTCTTTTGGTATATGACTGGTATTCAAACTGGAAGCCACTATTCTTATGATATTGATGACATGGGAAGCAAAATAATGTATGACTGAAGTACTCATAATTACCAATGAAATAACTTGGCAAAAGACATTTGACGTTGCATAAGTATTTTGCATGTATCATTCATGCTAATTAAATTGGCTATAGTGCTATCACTGTCCCTTGCCTTTACCTTTCATTAGACCTTTAACTCAAAGTAGTCTCCGTGGCTAAATGGTAGCCTTCGACTCTGAGGCGGCATGTCGAGGGTTCACGGACTGAGGTTAGTAAGGGCATACACTCAGGGTAACGATTATATCTGCCAAAACAAATCCTTTTGCAAGAAGGCAACCATCCTAGCCCTTAGTTGAAAAGGGAGTTCGTGACGTAAAACCGAAATCAGAGACTTTTCCCTTAAACATTTACCCTTTTGTGTAAAAAAGGGTTTTGATAACATACAGTGGAAAAATCAACATATTAAATAATGGTGTCATATATAATTATTCTTTTTGAATATGTTTTGCACTTTAAATAATGTTGGTTTTATTTTTATTACCAAACTTTATACTGTTCACAGTTCCTGCAATGTATGTGGCAGGTAAAATTTATTTTAAATTTACTTGTTTCAGGGTTGGAACTGATTTGGCACTCATGAAGTAATTTATTGGTATTTTACATCCAAGTTAGTAGTTGAATATATTCTACCTCTGTTTTTTTTCGTTTTCCCTTTTCTCCCATGTTTTCATTTCTTCTTTCCTCTTCGTGGGGCAGGGGACACGAATACCGCTGTCTTGGAAGTGGGAGTGTATTTGCCTTTACGCTAAGAGCTGGGGGCTAAGATGGTGTTGTTGTAGGGAAAATCTAATCAGAGCCCTAGTAATTGGGTCTTGAGACTGCAAGAGTGCAGTGGTTAGAGTTCTTGACTAGGGTAGCAGCAAACCTTTGTTCAAGCCCACTGTAAGGCGTTAGGAAGGGCATCCAGCCTTAATTCCCCTACAGAAACCTGTGTCCATTTCCATAGAAATTAAAAGTGACATAAAACGGCAAATAAACTTAGTAAACTGATCTATAAATGCATAGTTGTGGAAAGTGTGAGTTTAATGGGAAGGAGAATAGTAGGATTTCTGTGGTATGGTAAGTGTTTTGGCACTTAGTTAAACAAAATTAAAAGGTTGGTGCTTTGACTAAGCCAGCTTCCTTACAAGGAGGATTAAAGCTTTGTACCTAGATACATATGAGATGGAAAGACAGATGTATGTAATATCTTCAGCATCTTAGGGAATTTGTCATAACCAAGTGCAGGTATCTGTGATGTATTAATTTCGTATCTAGATAATTCCAAGTACAGGAGTTTTAATTAATTTTAAAAGTTGTAAATGGTGAACCTCTTAGCTTCTTAGAGTTGGCTTTACAGATGCATTGAAATGTTAAGAAGTTTAGTATGACCTCATATAATGCTCATAGAAGGGTTTGTGGGAGTACTTATATGACTCTGTCCAAAAATATTTGGCCTTGTTTGCGAGCTGCAACAGTTGTATACTTTGTCATATATTTTTCTTTTCTTTGACTGGGTTAATGTGATTATAATGCATCATATTATGTGTCACAATTAGTCCCCCTTACTAACCTCAGGGTTCGTGCCCCGTCATGGACTGAGGTTAGTAAGGGCATACACTCATGGTAATGATTACATCTGCCAAAACAAGTTCTTCGCAAGAAGGCAACCGTCCTAGCCCTTAGTAGAAAATGGAGTTCGTGACGTAAAACCGAATCCAATTAGTCCCCATTCACTTGGGGGTTTGACACAGACATGTTGGAGCAGAGAGATTAAGGCTGGATACCCCTCCTAATGCCTCATTATTGGATTGAAACCGTGTCTGTCGCTTCATGACTCGCTTATTGAACTATCGCTGCCACAAATTTTTTATTAGTTATTAATAAGCCTTTTTTTTTTTTTTTACTTTGTTCAGTCAGAGGGTCCCTAGTTTTAATTATCAAGATGGTTTATAGTCTTCAGGAATGATAGCATTGTTCCTTGTATGGTTATTTCTGTCAACTTGGCAGACCAAAAACTCACTATTAGATGTCTGACATGGATCCCACCGACACTGTCAATTCTCTCTGTGGTGGTGGTCCTGGTTACTGGGGCAAACAGCCTAGATAGGCATGTATATAGCCCCTCCACATTCCCATTGAAGGCATTGATACTGGGTATATTAACTTCCTCTTCTGGTAGGTGGTTCCAGTAGTCTATAAATCTGGCTGTATGAGTAGTGCCTTATGTCAAGTCTGCATTGCTCTTTGAACAGCTTGGAATGGTCTCTGGTTCTTGAGCTACCACTTGGTTTAAAGAATTGCTCCAGACTAATGCCATTGAGCCTATTTATAAGGTCTCTGTAAGGACTCTACAAAATCTGCGACACTCCAGGGTTGTGAGGCCAGTCTTCTTTAGCCTATGTCCATATGAGAGACCAGATATACCTTTGATCTTTCTGATTGCTCTCCTCTGAACTTCCTCCAGCAAGTCTATATCCCTTTGTAGGTAAGGCCTCCACGCCTGTATGCAGTACTCCATATGGGGTCGAACAAATGACTTGAACAATTTCACAATATTGACTCTGGTATGCGACTGTTCTCTAGACCAAGGCAAAGACAGCATTTGCACGTTTCACAAAACTTGCACACTGTCTGACTGAGATTAGCGATTCAGGCATGATGACGTCCAGGTCCTTTCCGTCCTCCTTTTTAATGCTGATGATGATGTATAGATAAATTTAATTATGTAATTTTTCTGCTTGAATGAACTTTGTTGAAATTTTTGTGCAATTGGATAATTTTGACAGGTCATGTTAGGAGTTAAGAGAGAGAACTGTGGTGGCTTAATGGTTAGAGCACTCGACTCGGTAAGTGACAAACATATGTTCGAGTCCACCATAGGGTGTTAGGGAAGGCATCCAGTCATAAGTTCTAAACTTTATCCTGTCTGTGTCCACTCCATTCGAATTGGGATTAATTGCAACACATACTGTTGTGTAAATTACCATAGTTGGTATATATTCATAACGGACTGTGCTTTTGGAAACTTTAATGCTTTTGTTTTGGCTTTGTATTAACGAGTTTTGGTCAGTATACTCTGTCACTATGTTTATGCGATAGAGTGGTAACAGTAAGTCGCGTCGTGAAGGGAGTGGGGAGGTCATGTTGAGGGGGATGGTGCATGAAGGCATTTTTGGTGGGACAGAAGAGATGTGAGTGATTATTGGGAAGTCTTGTTGAATTCTGTCGGATTCTTTCCTTGTTTGTGTTGGTTTCTTTGGTTACTCAGGTCGGTTTTTCTTTTTCATAGTGGACTCAAGTATTTAGTGCTTTTCATCATTTATTTCTGGACCAGTTTTCAGGGTGAGTAGTGAAGTTACTGTCCGTTCAATTTCTCAATTTACAAACTATCTAGATCATTGAATGTCATGGCAGCAAAGAGTAAATTTCATGCCAGGATGCTGGAATCATATGATGGGAAGGGAGATGTTGTTGTGTGGTTGAAGAAGGCAGAATTAGTGGCAAAACTGACGGATATTAAAAATTTGGCTAGATTTATACCATTGTTTCTGGGACGGGATGCATACCACTATATCCGGTGATGGATGAAAGGAATCAAGCAGATGTTGAAAAGATCATGAGCAGACTGAAAGAAGCTTTTATACAAGGTATGTTTGATGCTTTTGGAAGGTTTAGAAGGCTGCAGTGGTTAGGGGAACTAGTAGACGCATTTGCTATTGATAAGAAGTTTAGCTGGATGAACTGAAGAAGGGTTGGAGAGAGGTGTAAAGTTAGGGTTTATGACTGGATTCTCTCAATTTCAACAGAATTACAATAGATAAAGGATACTGAGTCAATGTATGGACGATTTATTAGCTAGAGCTAGTCTTGGCAATAAAAGGAGGTAAAGAGGTAGTGGCGGTAGCTAGTAAAGGATTGACTACAGTGCAATTTTGGCAGATCCTGCGACACCAGCATGATATATTGAGTGGCAGGAAGGGAGAGACGTGGGTTCAGGGGCTAATGTTTCACGACTGGAGGTCCAAACATGGCAAGGGAGTGTAAGGAGCCAACACCAAACATCATCTGCTACTGATGTGGAAAACTTGGACATATAGCTAATCGTTTTAGTGAGAGAAACAACTAAGGTGGGGCTATTGCACCAGAAGCTACCCCCTTAGTTCAGTAAAGGCACTTCCAAATATTTTGCTGGTGGTGGAAGTTTTGATAGGTGGGAGAGAGGCAAGAGCATTAACTGATTCCGGCTTTTCAATCACTGTGATGGCCACCTGATTAGCTGGAAAGCATTACCGAGAGAGAAGAAAGGATTTTGGTGACTCAGAGGAAGAAAATTTAGGTGTGAGGGTACTCAAAAAGTGGAGTTGATAGTACAGGGCATCTGATTACGAGTTAGGACAATTTTTTTTTTAATACAGTTCTCGATGGCATTGAAGTAGTACTGGGGATGGATGTGATCAGTCAGTTTGGTGAAGTGACATTTATGAGTGGAAGAGTGAAGTTTGGGAAGAGTTAAGTCTGTCCAAGTGCTGAAAGGAGGAGGCTCAATGCACAGTGGGAGTGGGAAAAGATATTGGACTTGGTAAGGAAAATGAGGCTGTTGATACAAATTTTACCTGGATGGAAGAAGATAGCTTTGGTGAGCAGGACTATGGGATGAAGCACCCCCATTCACTTTTTTCGGTAAGAAAGGAAGTTGAGTCACAATTGGATGTGATAAAGAGAGGGATTGAGAAAGGGGCTGCATCATTAAAAATTGAGGACAAGGATCTTGTTGCGGTATTTGATGGGTGGTAAAGTGGTTTTTTGAGAGAAGAGTTGCCAGTGTTGAGATTCATTATTGGTTGATACGAGCATACTGTACGAGATGAAGTGAAGGAAAATTTCCATAAGGAAGTGAAGTAGTGGATTGATGAGGGTATCTTAAAACCTTGGCAGGAGGAGGTGGAGAGCTGAGTGTTACCTCTAATGGGAGTAGTTCAACAGACAAAAGATAAGGCTCGACATGTGATGGAGTTTCACTAGCTTAATGCATACGTGACATGTCACACTGGTGATGATTTCACTGATACATGTGGCGAAACATCAAGGGTATGGCGGCAACTGAGTTGACCATCAACTATTGTAGAAGTAAAAATATTCTGTCCTCAAATTCATGTGGCAGAGAATTTATGGAAGTACCAACTAGTGAGACTTGAAAAGAGAACCTATTGTTTAATAAGGTAGGTTTTGGGTTGTGTTCTGCACCCTGCATTATGACAATGATCCTCAAGACAGTCTTGAAGAAAGAGAAAGTGATAGAGGAGGCTACAAATTCATGTTTTAAAGTAATAGTAATGGATGTAACTTAAGTAACGTCGTCTGAATTAGTAGAGCAGTTGGCCAGGCTTTGGCGATTTACTAAGCAACCAGAACCAATGGATGGAGGGACAGTGTAGGAGCGATATTGGAGAGAGATGGAAAGAGTAAGCTTATTTTAGAAGAGATAACGAGATTCTAGAAGTGACGGTGAAAATGAATAGAAGAGAGCTTTTCTCTGTGTGTTGTGTTACAATGTGGCCGAATATAAACACTTGCTCTTACCTGTGGGTAGAGAGACAAAATACATTAGTACTGTCCTTGAGTATTCCCTGCTTCCTATATAAGTATAGCGTAATCCATTCTCGTCGGCGATGAACTATTACATACCCTATTGCTATTGGATATAAATGAGACGAAGTAAAGAACGTCTACATTGCTTATTGGCGGGCTTCTGAAAAGGTGGTGCTTAGTGACGTAGTAACGTCAAGTAATATCTATGAATTCTTAATACATGGAAAATATCTATTTATATAAATGTAAATATTCTTCCTAATGACTTTTACAAAAGGAATATAAAAATAGAAAGTAATTATATAAATATGTACATTCGTAACAGTATGGAAAGTTAGTGGGTCATTAACCTATAGCGGGATGACTTCAGCTGGCTGGCAGTTGCGTAAAGAGACGATCAGAAGACATAAGATGGGAGGATGAAGTCGAATGGGATGACTATAATTCAGGATGCTGTGGAAAGAGTAAAAAGTGAAGCTCTGTTAAGAGGGAAGTGGTATGCTCCAAATCGGACAGGGGGATTGTATGGTGTGATGTAAGTAATATAGCGACAGGCGTGGTGTTAGAAATGGGTGACTTCATAGTCAAGGACGGAGCATGGCTGGGAAAGAAAGATGACTATAATCACATTAATGTATCAGAGCTAGATGTTGTTTTGAAAGGAGTTAATTTAGTTAAAAGTGGGACTTGCAAGAGCTTGAGATTAGAACTGATTTAGCTATTGGGCTGGGTCAATTCTGTATTGACTGCTGAGTACAGAGTAAGTACAAAGGGAGTTAGAGAGATAATTTTAAATTTATAACTTTGCAAAATATGCTGGTTAAGAAAACAGACCTATAGTTTAGAACTGTGTCTCTCCTTCACTTTTGAAAATAGGTACCACATTAACTTGTTTCCAGCAACTTGGAATCTCGTTCAAATTCCAGCGACTTTTCAGATATGATGCATGGCGCCACTGATAGTGGTTTAACACATTACTTAAGTACATAAGGGGACATGTCATCAGAACATGTACCTTCATGGGTATCTAACTCCATCATTGCTTTGAATACCTCTTTAGCTGTAAAGATGATGTTCTCTAATTTCGGTCCATGATTTCTTACCCTTCATCTGTTTCAGTGATGCTTCCATCTGATCTCTTTAGCTTTAAAACCTGTTATTTTACCTTCAGATTTCCTCTGCTATAGCTGTGAATAAGTATGGAATTTGTAATGGCATTATATATTTTAGTTTTAATAATGAATTTGTTTAAAATTTGGAAGATACATATATTATTGCTCTTGTTCAAATTCCTCATTTATTCTTCATTTCCCAGTTGTCCTTAATAATCCAGTTAATAATAAATAAGAACAATGAGAGTTTCGTCACCTGAACTCCACCCTCCTTTCAAGAGGAAGTTTACTTTTTCGCTTACAATTAAGCTATAGAAGCACGCCTGTATTATCTGTTATAGAGGATTCCTGTATCATTTGCTATAGAGCACTCTTGTATCATCTGCTCTAGAAGACTCCAATCTCGTCAGCTCTAGAAAGGAATCACTAGTTGGATATTAATAAATCCATAAAAGAGAATAGTCAGATTCTCCTTATCCTTCTTGGGCTAAGACTCAACAAGAATATGGCTGTTAACCCTTACAGACTTTCTTTAGCCTTCCTTGTAATGTCCTTTTCAGGAGCTCTCTCTTCTGTTACGTAGGTAATCATTTCTTGTTCTTTTGTATGTCTGCCAGGCATTTATGTCTTTCCTCCTATACCTTAGCTCTCTTACTCTCATTACTGAACCCTTTCTTTCTAGCATGAATACCTTCTATTTTGGTGGAAGGTCTGTAACAAGTAACTATCTTCCCTTATGCCTCACAAAAGATTTCTCACATCTCTTGTACCGACTTGTTATTAAATAAGGTCACCCAGTCAATAACTGCAAAAAGATAATTAATTTTGTTGCAATCTCCTTTCTGATACTTCCACATCGTGTCCTTCTCAGTGTCCCTACTTTCAGATAAAAAACATCTTCAATGATATACTCCATGAATAAACACACAGTGGTCACTTTTTCCAGTTGGTGGTTCATATTCAAATTTGTCAACATCCAACTGTGAATGCTCGATCGAGCTGTGATAGCTCATCCCCAACCCTGGCCCTCATTGGTTATAGCACATGTTGGAGTAGGAAATTTCCTTGTACACAATCTAGGAATCTTGCCCAAAATGAATCTTCCATACTGTGCGGTTCAAGATTGGTTCAATCTAGTCGCTATATTTATTCGATAGAGTAGTAATGATAAAACGCGTCCTGCTGGGAGTGGAGAAGTTATATTGGAGGGGTGGGGCTTGATTTCTGTCTGACGCTTTCCTGGTTTATGCTGGTTACTCAGGTCGGGTTTTCTTGTTCATAGTGGACTCCAGTATTAGTGCTTCTCATCTTTTCTTTCTGGGGTGAGTAGTGAAGTTTCTGTCAGTTCAATGTCTCATGTTACTCATACAACGGCAAGCAATATGTTAAGAGAGAGAGAGAGAGAGAGAGAGAGAGAGAGAAAAAAAAAGAATATTGGTAATAAACATTTGCTACATATCAATTTTCATATCATGAATCATGTATCAGGTATGTGCCGTAGTTATTTTCGTTTTTCTCATTGTTCCAGGTATTGCTAATTTTTTTGTTTATATAAAAAACATTCTTTTGCGTCTTGGCCTCTGCACAGAGGTTGTTGTCTTCAGTCTTTTGCGTCTTGGCCTCTGTACAGAGGGGTCATACAGGGTGTCTTGGTGGCAGGATTTTTTTTTGCCTGAGGTAGTAAAGTGATATATTCGGATTGGATAAAAGGGATTCGACAAGGGGGGAGATAAGATTGGAAATACGTGGGGGGGGGGGGCGAAGCACGCAAAGGAAATAGAGGTAAAAGAGGGGGGCAGACCCTCTTGCTAAGGCGGGCATAAAGAAGGGTATATCGCTCGCAAAGGATCTATACAGTTTTATAAAAGGGAAGACTGATGGAAAATAATAAATCATGGAAAAGTTGTGGTAGAGGAGTACAATAGAGAAGTGAATACTGACAACAGAGTTAGCAGAGTTATGGGAATAGCAATAATGTTGGATAAAGTAGGTGATACTAATAAAGTTAAAACAAGAATAAGAGTAGTACTGGTGCATCTGGGTTATGCTTCCTTATTTTATTTAATCTATTATTGTTTTATAAACCTAACTTAGGTCGTGTTAGGTTAGGTTGTGTTAGATTATGAAACCAATGTAAGATACACCAAGTAATGAGAGGTAGGAATCAAAATGGTAAATGAAAATACATTTTACAATGATTATAATTTTATCTGGATACGATTATTATTTCAGTAGTCATTGAATTATAAAATCAATATTGCAAATAGAATTTAATAGCAAAATAACCTGGAAGTGTTCATAATATTTAGTATTATAAATCATTATTTTGATACAGAGAAAGAAGAACACCGCCAGTTTATTTTGCGCTTTAATTTCACATGTAAGTGAATTAATTAATATTTTAGCTCATCGGTATAGATTTTCACGTGAATTTACAATATTTAATTTTTGAGTAATAAATTAACATGAACATACTTAACATTTTGCAAATTAAATAAATAAATAAGAGTTGAATTTTTGACTGCCGAGAAGAACGTCTCAATGACAGATCAGCTGACGCGAGAGGCGTAGACGGTAAGTGTCACTCGAGAGGATATAGATAATAATGGCGTATATGGTTATTATTTAGAGTTATCTCTCCTTCCGTGTGTTAAGATGCGTATAAAGGTAATTTTGACTGAACTGGTAGTTTCCGATGTTAAATGACCTACTAGAAATAAATAGGTCATTATTGGTCAGTCGTTGTTTCGATCTAGCTGTTTTACATTTCCATTTTCGATCGAATGAATTTCATAGTTTTGTATATTTGACGGTGACATTATGGTGCCGAGATTTATTGCATTTATCAGTCGTTTTGCCTTGTCCATACCATTAAGATAATAATTCTGGCACCAAAGCACCTTTGGCCGAGTCTGATGACCGTCACACCCATGTCAGCTGAATTCATACGCATTTACAGAGGTCTCATATATAATGTTTTTCTTGTCCTAAATAGTAATTTTCGCCATGTTTGTGGGATTAGGCTGATGATTTTGACAGTAATACATCCGAGTCTCATGACTATACACAGGTGTCTGTGTTCATTCTTTTGCGTCTTGGCCTCTGCACAGAGGTTGTTGTCTTCAGTCTTTTGCGTCTTGGCCTCTGTACTGAGGGGTCATACAGGGTGTCTTGGTGGCAGGATTTTTTTTTTACCCAAAACACTTATTCACGCTTGACATTAGCGTTTGGGATCATAATTATGACACTAAAATTCTCGCTTGACATCAGCGTTTGGGATCATAATTATGACACTAAAATTCACGCTTGACATCAGCGTTTGGGATCATAATTATGACACAAAAACAGCCAGTACAAGTCTATTGACCTTTGGTACGAAGATCTTAGATATGGTATCATGTAACTATAGGTCTTAGATATGGTATCTTGTAACCATGTTTTATATCCTTCATTGCCAAGCTAGGGTTACAGTAGATTTAATGACTAATTACATGGGATTTTATTTAGAATTGGTTTTGATGCTTTTTTTTTTCCAATGGATTGACCACTTTTAAATGCTCGATTTACAAGTTCACTGATTATGAACTTCGTTGTTATTGTTATTTGTCGTTCTGTATCACTGTTATTCCCCATTATGGGGGTGGAATCAGACAGGTTCGAAGAAATTAACTACTGGAATTCCCTTCTAATGCCCAAACGCAGGTCTTTCACCTTCCTAGTCGATTGCTTTAACATTAGTGCTACCATATGGCCCCCTGTAGTAAGCCCAGTATATAATTTAAAAAGTTAGTACTGTTATATTCTATATTCTGGATACTCAGTAATATATAAGTATATGCAATTTCTTTACTTTTAAGAACTGGGCTTTTATCTACTTATTGCAGTCATGTAAGATTTAGATAATATGAAAATTCAGGTTAGTTCATGTATTGTTATTACAATATTTAATAGTAGTTAATTGTTTTTACATTAGGTTATTTTTTCTCACACTTCTCGTGTAAAATAAGCCTGGGGTCCAAGGTAGCTTAGTGGTTGAATACGTGAGTTGGTATCTCACTGCGGGGCATTAGGAAGGGTTTTCAGCTTTAATGCTCCAGCTCCAACATGGCTGTGCACACCTTTACTTGAATAGGGACTAATGTTGACACAAAGAACTGTTTCTTAAGAGATAACCCAGCTGGAGTCGATGTCAACCAACTGTAGTACTGTATTTATCATGACTAATGTAGCATGCTTGCAAAGTTTTTGACAGATGAATGTTTTTTGCTCTGTAATATTATTTTGGTTAATATTTGGTAATTTTAATGAACCATCTACATTACTCATGGAAACTATCCAACATCAGTTGATGTCAACCAAGTGTATGCAGTATATAGACACTAGCATTGCAACTTAGTTGTAACTCCCTATTGAAATGTTAATTTTTTTACAATTGGGGCTCTTTGTATCTAGGTAATGACATATTTTGAAGCCTTAACAATTGCTAGGGACTGTAAGCTGTACAGTAGTGTTTATAATAATAGTATGCACTGCATCGTTACTGAACTGACACACAGTGAATGGATAACAGGTTCTCTTAACAGCTTTAGATACTTGGCTTAAAAAATTATCATTATATTAGGGGAGCATCAACTTGAATAATTTAATCCAGTAATTTTACCTTATGGGTAAAAGCGGTTACAAGATTTGTCTCTCATCTTGAGAGTTATACTGTGTCATCATGACATTATCATGTGTGATTTTGGGTAACAGATACAGATAGATAGTTAACATTCTTTAGAAAGGTAGAACATAATGTTAACTTGTGAATGACGTATTCAACCTATTGTTTAATTAAAAGGGCGTGTATTGTAGAAACATTTAAGGGGGCTGCTGTAGCTCAATGATAGAGTATGCAAGTTGGGAAGTAAGTACCGTGAGTTTCATTCCACCGATGGGCACTAGTAAGGGCATACACCTTGATCCACCAACTCCAACATGTCTCTGGTGCGTTCAAGATTCTTGTAAACTTCTTGAGAGTGTCCTGGGTATATTCATTCCCATATCACATCAAATTGTTATAAGTCTTGATGTGTTATGTGGTTATCAGCTTGTTAATACATTCTATAAAGTCAGGCGTGAAATGTTAATGCCCTCTATTTAACACTAAAAGACAAATAGTCGTCATAATACATTATTGTAAACTTTGCACCCTCTTAAATAATTCTTCTTCCATTTGATGGGGCTAAAGTTTATACTGTAAATTATTGGATGCACAGTATATCAAGTCCACTCCTTATCATAAGATTACCAGGTCTAGTTAGTGTTTCCGTAACTGATTGGAGAGAACAAGAAGTATCTAATGTAGAAAGATTGGGCTCCTTTTTTGTGTAATGGATTACACATGCGGCTCACAACCAAAAGCTCTTGGGTTTGAATCCTGGGTGAAGAAGAAACTCTTGGGCTGGTTTCTCTAGTCCCAATGCCTCTGTTCTCCTAGCAGTATGAATAGCTACCTGGTGTTCAGTCAGTTGTTTAGGGTTACAGTTCAGGAATGGTACTGCTTCATGGCTGAGCACAAATGCCCAAATTCGGTAAAATATAAAATAAAAGAATTTTATACAAACCTAAAGTTCCTTCACCCTCAGAGACCTACAGAGATTAAGTTTGCAACGATAGGCCTAGGGTAGTTATGCCTTACCTTAGAGAATTTATTATGTAACTGTTGTTTTTTCCAGTGCTGAGCATATAGCTTCTGAAATAGATTGCAAATAAATATTCAAAATACTGAAGGTTGATACTACTTACAATTAGAGAGGCGAAAGATTGTTGTACAGTGTTTTGATTATTGTGACTTTTTCCTATGATTGTGGCTACCCAGCTGACTGGTGTGAGAAGGAAACATAGAATGAAAATACCCTTATTGTCTGTATAAAAGTCTTTTATGGACACTGATTATTAGTGTGGATTTTGCCATCCATGTAAATATCCGTAAATAAGACTTACTGCGCTGCATGCAGAGTAAATAATTACCGGTACCATAACTAGTTCCTGTAAAAGATACACTAGGCTAATTGCTAATGCATTATGTATGCTGGATATATTTGTGACCAATCTGGGGATGGTGGTAGAGCAGTGGTTAGAGTGAATTGTTAATCCTGTAGTCAAGTCCTCTGTGGGGCATTAGGAAGGTCATCCAGCCGTTATCCCCTAGCTCCAAGCGGTCTGTGACTACCCCCATTCAAATGGGGCTTTATAGTGACACATAAAATGTAAAAAAAAATTGTTACCAATCTGGTAGTTAGTAAATTTCATAAGTACTGTCACACACCCAATAATATAACCTTCAGTGACAGTAGTTAAGTAACAATTTCAAATGAGTACATTTTGAAAACTGCCAAAGGGCAGTACTTCTTTGTGCCATTGTGATAAAATCTAATTAAAATACATTTATTTATGTTAATCTTACATTTGTTTATCATGGAAATACTATATACAGTATATGGGACAGCGCTAGCATATGACATAAGGTTTGTTGACGCTTTCTTGTATCACATGGATTTTCTTGCTATCTAATCTCAAGTGTTTTGTGCCTCTGGGCTTGTTATTGATAATTTTACTCTGGTGTGTCATTTTCTTTCTGTTTAGTTAATCATAATTAAAGACATCTCTCTGCTTAGTTACTCATACTTATATACATCTCCCTGCTTAATAAGTCATAGTTAGAGACATAATACTGTTGCTAGATTTTGTATCTGTGGTGGTTTAAGGTAAGTGGTGAATTTGTCTTTATGGTCATTTGTTTTGATATTTAACTTTCTGTAAAAATACAATACTTGGAAACTCTTATTTTTAGCACATCCGTAAAGTGTCCTTGATTATGGATGCAATTAATTTATTGATGATAAATTGATTATTTTATTTGAGTAGTTATGTTATATGAGTGGTAGGTATGTATTTAGTTTGCAGAAACAAGCATTTGCTTGCTTGCATTTTAACCTTCTGTAGTAGATATTATCATTGTCCTCCATAATAGTATTGGCTTCCCTATAGTATGTGAGTACATACTCATATATAGTGGCGGAATCTCCCTTGTAAGGAAGGTGGCCGAGTTAAAGGCACGCTCATTCACCATAAGCTAAATACAGTATACATGAATCCCTCCTCTCAGCTTTAGGAATAAAAGGTTGCCACAGTACCCCCTCCACCAGCTTGCTTGGGCCATCCACAAAGTAAGTGGGCGAAAATCATCTGCTATAAGACCCGACAGCCACAGCTTGTTTAGCTCCACCATTTCATCACATCCATAGTAGGACTTATAAGGTTTTTCTTGTATTTTTTGATAAATCCTGCTAGGAATCAGACATATTTGAAACCCATTGACATTCCCTCCAGCCAGTGAATGAACTAGACTGCTAACAGCTCATTACAGTGGAGGGGTTGTTTTATCCAAGATGGCCTTTAAGTTCCCTTGCTTATGGGTAATTATTGGTACTGCACAGGATAATTTTTTGAGTAGCTGAATTATATTACGTCAGTGGTTTCTATGTGTTTTTGTTTGTATCTATTCTCCTTTGATGTATAAAATTATCTTTCAGTCAATATTTACTTTTCCTTTGTTAGATAATTCTCTTATTGGACAGCTGCCAAACTAGAACTTATTTTATTGTTGTTATGTTTCACTTTAGCCAGGGGACCACAATAGCACAGTGATTCAAGCACTCAACTTTCAATTGACAGACCTTTGAGCAAGCCTACCCCTGGGCTCTAAGAAGGGCATCCATCCTTAATTCCCCAACTCCAGCATATCTCTAACCACCCACACTTAACCACGCTTAATTGGGGACTATTTATGTCATAAAAACGGTGTACTGCACATACTACTCAAAACTCAGGTGTTTAACATAAACTAATCACGATTGCAGCTCAGTGACAAGCTTACTAAATCATATTTATTAATAATGCCTAGAGTATACGTGCTTGTTTATCAAATCTTGTAAAGTTGAGTAACCCCAGTACCCCACGTAAAGCTGAGTAGTCCCATACATTGTTAAGGATAATTGAGGATAGGTGATTTGCGTGTAGATATGTAACCCAAGAGCACCCTGGGACTACTATTCTTTACAAGGTCCAGTTTTTCTTGAATTGGATAATATTCTGGTCAAGAACATTTCTAAACTTTCTCTTGCATCCTAATTTGCTCTTGAATATGAAATGTAATATTTTCATGTCCTTTACTGAATGGGGACTGAGGTAGTGCAGGAAGTGGCATACCAGTCTTCTTGCCCACCATGGGATGTTAGAAAGGGCTTCCAGTCTTAATTCCCTAGCTCTTACTTGTATGTGTCCACCCCATTCAAATGGGGTTTAATAATGACACATAAAACGGCATACAAAACCATTGTCTAACACATTCAAATTCTGATAAATATAAGTCTTGTGTGTTTCAGAGACTATGGCTGAAGTCAAACCTTACCAAGGAGATCAGGGGATGGTTGTTAGACAACCATCCCCAAATGCAGCTGACCTCTGGTCCACATTGAAAAAGGCACTTTTTATTATTGGGTCGACCACTATTGTGTTTGTAGCTCTGAGGAACAGTCTTACTTAGTAAGTTCCTCAATTTATAATATGCTTCTGTATGTATCCTTTTTTCTTATTTGAGAAGAGAACTTCCCACTACTACAGTTTCTCTTATGAAAGCGGTAACGCATTTGGTTTGAGCGCTTAGAGGTGACAAACCCAAGTTCCGCCCACTGAAGGGCTTTAGGATAAGCATCCAACCTTAATTTCCCAGCTCCAACCTCTCTCTCCTCCCCCATTTGAATGGGGTTAAATTAGTGACATATAAGATAGCATATAACAACAGCTTCCTTCTTATACAGTCTCTCTTATTCATTATTTACAGAAAAATCATAATTTTATTACTTTGAGAGCATTTGTTAATATTTTTTTTGTGGTAGATGATTATTTAAAACTGTTTTGGTGTTTAATAATTGAAGAATCTTATTTGTATGCCTGAAATAATTTTGCTTGTTGGAACTGTCATCTCATCTAAAGAGCACTTGCACAGAAGGTAAATAACTGAGAATAATATTTATTTTGAAGAGATTTATCCCATATTTCTCTTGATCTTGGTTTTATGTGATGAGTCACAGTCTGTGTTGTTGATGATAATAATTTAGCAATGTATAAAATACTCGACTCTGGAGTTGACAGATCCACAATAGAGTCCATTAGGAAGGGCATCCAGTTTTAAACTCCAGTTTCAATTTGTCTGTGTCCAAGCCCATAATGGGAACTAATAGTGACACATAAACTGTAAAAAATTATTCCGTCACTTATTTTTTAATTCATAATCTTTCTACTTTAAAGTATTCTATTAAGAGTAGCCTATCTGTCCTAGCATAAGTACTTCAGTGAAAATTCCATGTCACCTTTGCTCACATTTAGTCATCATAACATCTTGATATTTAAAAAATTACAGTATTTTACTAATAGGGGACTGAGGGAGAACAGTGGTTAGATCACTTGACTTGGGATGTGACAAACCATGTTGGAGCCCACAGTGGAGCTTTAGGAAGGGCAGCCAGCCTTAATTTCCTAGTATCATCCTGTCTGTGTCCATCCATATTTGAATGGGGAAAAAAGTGACACGCAAAACGAGTCAGACAACAACAACCACTCAAGTGCATACTTTACTACTCTCTGAACAGTCATCTTCAACATTTTTGGGGTGCATCAGGCAACTTCTGGCAACATCAGTGGGATAAGATTCTTTCTACCTTTGGAGACGATCCTTATGCTCTTATGGTTTATGGTAAGTAAAATATTCCAGTTACAGTGTTGAAGACTTATTGGAAATATATATACTGTATATAGTACCAATCACTATTATCCCACCACAGGGCAATAGGAAGGGCGTCCAGTTTTAATTTTGCGGCTCTAACCTGTGTGTCCAACACCACTTTAACTGGGAGTAACAGTTGCCCATTAAATGGCAAGCATTTTGGGCACTGCAGTAGTGGAGTGGTTAGAGTGCTTGACTAGGGAAGTGACAAACTCGTGTTTAAGCCAACCAAGGGTTTTAGAAAGAGCATCCAACCATGACTCCCCAGCTCCAACCTATCTGTGGCACATAAAATATAAAACAACAAATGCGCAGTAAATTGAGCCATCATAGTAGATAGTTGTAAAATTTATATTCTGATCATGTGTTTCAGGGTCAACAATTATATCGTATGTTGTGTACTGGTGTGTTGGCATTTTATATACATTTATGGATGTCACACACAAGCCATCATTCTTGCGACGGTACAAGATTCAGCCTGGGACGAATGAGCCTGTTGAAGGCAAAAAACTTCTGAAGGTAAGGTTATTAAAAAACAATTTGTTTATATTTGATGAGTATGAAGGCAAGTTTAGGAAATGATAAACATTTAATGTCAGATATTTTGTCTAATGCACCAATATCCTTTTCCCCCTTGGGGGGGACAAGAATATTTCTTCTGTGTTCCCCTGGGTGTAGTACAAGTTGACTAATGGGTAGACTGGAAAATCCCCCTTTATGGTTTCCTCCCAGAGAGTTGAGGTTTTTGCTCTAATGTAGCCACCCCCTTATTCAGTGCATTGCGGTATTTTTGGCGAGCTTTTTTTTTCTGGGTATATGCGAGAATATTAAAATAGTAGACAATTAAAATTTTCAGTATTTTCATTATTGTATTGAAATATTTTATTTTATTTTATTGAAAAAAAATGTATTTCCCAGCCTAAGAATAATAAAACATTAAGAAATAGTAAGAAAACATAAATTTAAACATGTAACTCTGCTCAGTAGAAAGTACAATACCGGTATCGGCGTTTTGGAAAACGCTAAGGGTTGCACCTACATGAGCTAGCACATATTAAAATATCCAGTATATTCATTATTTTATTGATAAAAAAATTAATTTCTTAGCGTAAGAATAATAAAACAGTAAAAAATAGTAAAAAACATAAATTTAAACATGTAACTCACACTATTGCACTATGTTAAATATGATACCGGTATCATCGTTTCGGAAAATGAAAAGGGTTGCACCTACGTGAGCTAGTGCATATTAAAATTTCCAGTATTTTTATTATTTTATTGATTAAAAAAGTATTTCCTAGCCTAAGAAGAATAAAACAGTAAAAAATAGTAAAAAACATAAATTTAAACATATAACTCACAGTATTGCACATGTGCGATAGCGTACACTGTAGTGGCATCTTGGAAAACGCAAAGGCTCACACCTACGTGAGATAGTTATTGGCTGAAAGGGTGGGAGACGGCGAATCACATAATTGTTTTTCAGTATGTTTTGTATCATGGGGTCTGATTGGCTTTTTGATTGAAGCTTGGTTCTCCCACCATCTTCGCGTTGTGCTTCTTAATACGTTGTGCTTGTGATTTTTTAACTCACGTATTTCAACCTCTGCAATGCCTCCCAAGGTCCTTCATCTTCTAAGGCTTCTGGTAGTGAGCCTAAGTGGCAAAGGGAGATGTTAACCATAACAGATAAGGTAAAACTGTTAGGTATGCTGAAAGAAGGAAGAAGGTTGGCGGATGTCGGCCGCCATTTCTGCATCAACGAATCTACTGTTCGCTACATCAAAAAGGACGAGGCAAATATCAGGAAAACTGCAACTATTTCATTTAGTAAAACAGCAAAGAGTGTTGTAACACCCCGCAATAAGATAAGTGTGTGGATGGAATCTGCTTTGGCTCTGTGGATTGCTGATGGCAGAAAGAAGAACAGCATAGACACCAATATCATACAAAAAAAGGCGAACAAACTGTGCGATACATTCGCTGCAAACGAACCCGACGACAACAGTGGCAACCGTGGAGAGGAGGAGAGAGAAGAAGATATTGACAACCCACAACCAGGACCCTCCAGCGATTCTCCACCGAGTCAACAATTGTTTGTGGCATGCTAAGGATGGTTTGCCAAATTTAAAAAACTCTATGGCCTAAAGAGTGTTTTGGTTTATGGCGAAGCTGCCTCTGCAAATACAGCTGCAGCTGAAGATTATCGCTGAAGGGGAATATGCTCCTGAGCAAGTGGTTAACATGAATGAGACTGGGTTGTTTTGGAAGAGAATGCCGTCTCGCATGTTTCTCTTCAAGGAAGAAGCTAAAGCCCTGGGATTTAAAGCGCACAAAGACCGCATTACCCTCATCATGTGCGGGAATGCTGCGGGTTTCATGTTAAAGCCCGGGCTTATCTAGAAGTCAGAGAACCCTAGGGCTTTGAAGAATAAGAATAAGAATCTGCTGCCAGTGTATTGGATGCTTAACCCTAAGGCCTGGATCACAAAAAACCTCACATCGGACTGGTTTCACCAATGCTTTAGCCCTCAGGTCAAAATTCATCTTGCGGAAAAGGGCCTTGAATTTAAAGTCCTTCTTTTGATGGATAATGCTGGTGGCCACGCAACTAATCTCGAATATGACGGTGTTCAAGTAGAGTTCCTGCCACCGAATACAACATCCCTGATTCAGCCTATGGATCAAGGCGTTATTCGTGCGTTCAAGGCCCTCTACACACGAAATGCCCTGGTAAACCTGGTTGAATCCATGGATTTGGACAAAGAATTCTCAGTGTAGACTTACTCGCGTAGCTACACGATTGCTACATGCCTTCAAAATATTTAGAATAGAATCAAAGAGATGAAGCCGGCCACAATCAATGCCAGCTGGAAGAACTTGTGGCCCAAAGTCATCTACGACTATGATGGATTCGCTCCTGACGAAGACCATAAGTCGGTAGTTGCGGAAGCTTTGAAGTTGGCTGCATTGCTAGGAGGAGAAGGCTTTAAAGATATGACTCACAAAGACATGAATGAACTGATCGATTGCCACTCGCAGCCATTTACTGATGAAGACTTGGAGGAAATGACAAAATCTGAGAGCGAAGAAGAGGAAGAACAACAACCAGAGGAAATGCACGAGGAAATCGAAGAACCTGGCCTTACACTCGAACGTCTGGCAGCCATGTATGAACATGTGAAAGCAGTCCAACAAATCTCGCAAGAACATGACGATAATATGGTACGTTCGGTGACCTTCTGCAATCTTCTCGATGATGCCATGATTCCTTACAAGACCATCTTTCAAAAAAAGAAGAAACAGCTCCCGCAACTCCCCATTACCATGTTCTTCTCTCGCAAAAAGCAGCCGTAAAGCTGCCGTTGGCTGCGGAATAATATCCTCTGAAGTCTATACACGTCATCATCACCTCATTCACGGTAAGTTTACCTATCGCGTTCATATAAATTTACGCTTGCATGCTGTTATTTATAAAGTATAGGGTGGTTTTTTAACAGTGCAGGAAGGGTTTATACAGTAAAGGTAAAAATAAATGTAAAATACCTATGTATATGAGTATGTCACGTCATCATCACCTCATTCACGGTAAGTTTACCTATCACTTTCATATAAATTTATGCTTGCACGCTGTTATTAATGATGTAAAGGGTGGTTTTTTAACAGTGCAGGGAGGGTTTATACAGTAAAGGTAAAAATAAATCTAATATACCTCTGTATATAGTGTGATCCTACTTCGCAGAAATTCACCTATCGCGGCCGGTCCCAGAACTGAACCCCCGTGATAATAAGGGATTACTGTATACATAGACCTATATCTTTCAATTTCCAGGTTGTATTGTGCTATGGCACTAATGTCCTGTATATTCTTTATATTTGCAGTGCATACTGTGGGTACAATTCAATCAGCTTGTTGTGGGTGTGGGTTTTAGTACAGCCTGTTACTACCTTCTCCGTCTGAGAGGATATGATCAATCTCCACAGCTGCCAACATTCCACTGGGTACTCTTCGAGTTGATTATATGCATTTTATTTGAAGAAATTGGATTTTATTATTCACATAGGTATGTTGCATAGTATTAATTTGTTACATATAATGTATGACATATTGAGAAATATGTTCTTTTTATGTTAATATTTTGTATGGGGGCCATTATTGCTCAGTGGTAGAGTGTTGGAGTCAGTAAGCAAATAATTCGTGTATGATCCTTTGTGTGGAATAGGAAGGGCATCTAGCCTTAATTTCTCAGCTCCAACATGTCTGTGTCCACCCCAGTTTGAATGTGGACTAACCAAAGCCTATGGCACCAGCTGCCCTATGCAGTACTACAACTGAAGGTCTTCTAGACATAAGTAGGACTGTCCTGGACAGCTCAGTGTTAAGTCTCCCTTCAGGTACGGGTCTTTTTATATGCCTTCATCTAAACAGAATATTCTTGCTTGTTCGTTACACAGCTATTAGCCCTTCACATCTGACAAATAACAACACTCCCCATCTCTGTGTCTCCTTGCTCTATGTTTCTTCATACTTAGGCTCGATGAGGACAATTTTCTTGACCTGTCCAGGTGTCACAAAAGAAAAAATAATTACTAAGAAAACAGTGCATTATGACAATGTTTTCTGTCATATCCCAGGTGGTGGGCTTGCTTGTCGTATGAGGTGATAAGGGAATGCACCGGGTTGTGGGGGAATAAAAAATATGCCCTCCTTTACTGGCTATAATTGTTATTGTTTGCCGTGTTATGTGTCACTATTCATCCCTGTTTGAATGGGGGTGGACTTCCTGTAGATAGAGCTAAATGAAATGGGTATTGAAGGGCTGTGAGTCCCTTCCCCCAAAATAGAATTTTCATACCAGAGCAGCTGGTAGAAGAGATGAGGATGTGCAGGGTATGATGAAACCTTACTGCATCTCATCAATCAGTTGTGGCCACATTGATTGCTGCACTGGAATGTGTCATCATCTTTAAAGACATAAGGTTTTTACCATAATTCTCATATTACTATTTCCCGTAAACTCTGATATGTAATACTCTTGTGTCTTTTGTCACTTTATTAATACATGATTAGAGATATTTTTCTTAGACTGGAATGAAGTCTGTTATTCTTGCCCTATTAGTTATATTTCATATTTCAAATAAGGCCGTTTAATTGCCTGATAAGTCATGTCTCATCAAGGAAGGCCGTTCTATTTGTCAGTTAGCTATTTTTGGATCCCATGGAAGGTCGTTTTACTTACCCATTCAGTCCTATTTCATATATCAAGAAAGGCCGTTTTATTTACCTGGTTAATCATGTTTTATATCCCAGGGAATGCCGCTTTACTTGCCTGGTTAGTCATGTTTTATATCCCAAGGAAGGTCGTTTTACTTGCCAGATTAGTCATATTCCAAGGAAGGCTGTTTTACTCACTTTCCTGGTTAGATTTGTTTCATATCTCAAACCACAGTCTTCATACAAGGCCGATTCATATTCAAACGACAGTGAAGTGTGATTTTGAGTGAATGAACTGTTTACTGTAATTGCTTATATTCTGTTAATACTCTTTTATTTTGAAATGTATAAGTAATAATGATTGTAAGAAGCTATTTTGAGAGTAGTTTCGAGAAATTTTTCTCTTCATTTTGCTAATACACTATCATTCAGACAGACATACATACATAAACATACATATGCAATGGCTACGATCTCCCTTCTAAAGGGTGTAGTTGAGTCAAAGTACACACATGCATGTGATGCCAACATACCTCAGTCACACCTCTCGGCTCCATTGGGATAAAGAGCTGCCAAAATTTCCCTCATATTACCCAGCTTGGGTCATGCACAGGGTAAGTGAGTAAGTATGAATGCTTGCACTATTTTTTGTATTGGTTTCTAAGTTTACGGGAAATAGTAATACGGAAAATAAGGATTCAAAAAGCTTAAGATTTGTATATTCCCCTGTGATTTCGTTCTCTCATTGTCTGCAGGATTTCGGTCCTAATACCCCGATTCTGAACACACCAAGACAACATACTATTATTCAGTAGTGTGCTCTTTTTTTTTTATAAATTAAAAAATTTATTATTGACCATTTTATTATCCTTTCTTAAAATTTTGATAGGCCTAGAACTTTTACAGTATATGAAAATCTTAATTTTTACCATACCAGATGAAAGGACCCATGCTAGGATGAAGTACAGTAATCCCTTGCTATATCACGATTCACCTTCCTTGAATTCAGTGCATCACAGGCTATTATGGCGAGCATATGTATTTTATATCAAAGATTTTCTGGGTATATTGCAGGAATTCACGATATGTGGAAATATTAAAATTTCCAGTATTTTCATTATTTTATTGATAAAGTATTTCCTAGCTTAATAATAAAACAGGAAAAAATAGTAAAAAACATAAATTTAAACATGTAACTCACAGTATTGCACCATATAAAAACTACGATACCGATACCGGCGTCTTGAAAAACGCAAAGGGTCGCACCTACGTGAGATAGTACACGGGATTCTATTGGGTGATGGGTAGGAGACAACGAATCACAGAATTGTGTTCTGTATACTGGGGTTTGATTGTTTTTTTGATTGAAGCTTGATTCTCCCAGCATCTTCCATAGTCTCGTCTCACCCATTCAGTTACTCACGTGTGCGCCTCTTGCGTTGTGCCTCTTTATACGTGTGCTTGTGTTTTTTGTGAAACTTTTGTATTTCAACCCCTGCAATGCCATCCAAGCGTCCTTCATCTTCTAAGGCTTCTGGTAGTGAGCCTAAGCGGCAAAGGAAGATGTTGACCATAGCAGATAAGGTAAAACTGTTAGATATGCTGAAGGAAGGAAGATGTTTCTCAGGTGTCGACCGCCATTTCTGCATCAACGAATCTACTGTTCGCTACATCAAGAAGAAAGAGGCGAATATCAGGAAGACAGCGACTCATACTTTTAACAAAACAGCGAAGAGAGTCGTAACACCCTGCAATAAGATAATAGTGAGGATGGAATCTGCTTTGGCCCTGTGGATTGCTGATTGTAGGAAGAAGAACACTGAGGAAACCATCGTTCGTTGCTAGCAAGGGATGGCCCGCCAATTTAAAAATCGCTTTGGCCTAAAGAGCGTTTCGGTGCATGGCGAAGCTGCCTCTGCAGATACAGCTGCAGCTGAAGATTATGTGAACAACGATTTTAAGAAAATTATCGAGGAAGGCGGTTATGTTCCTGAATAATTGTTCAACATGGATGAGACTGGGTTATTTTGGAAGAGAATGTTGTCTCGCACTTTTCTTTTCAAGGAAGAAGCTAAAGCCTCTGGATTTAAAGCTCACAAAGACTGCGTTACTCTTGTCATGTGCGGGAATGCTGCGGGCTTTATGTTAAAGCCAGGGCTTATCTACAAGTCAAAGAACCCTAGGGCTTTGAAGAATAAAAACAAGAGTCTGCTGCCAGTGTATTGGATGTATAACCCTAAGGCCTGTATCAGAAAAGCCTCACATCGGACTGGATTTACCAGTGCTTTATCCCTCAGGTCAGAGTTTATCTTGTGGAGAAGGGCCTTGAATTTAAAGTCCTGTTGATGGATAATGCTGGTGGCCACGCAACTGATCTCCATTATGACGGTGTTCAGGTAGAGTTCCTGCCACTGAATACGACATCACTGATTCAGCCTATGGATCAAGGCGATATTTGTGCGTTCAAGGCCCTCTACACACGAAATGCCCTGGCGAACCTGGTTGACTCCATGGATGCGGACAAAGAATTCACACTGAAGGCATACTGGCATTACTACACGATTGCTACATGCCTTCAAAATATTCAGAGTGCACTCGAAAGAGATGAAGCCGGCCACAATCAATGCCAGCTGGAAGAAATTGTGGCCCGAAGTCATCTACTACCGCAAGGGATTTGCTCCTGACGAAGTGCATAACTCGGCAGTTGAGAAAGCTTTGAAGTTGGCTGCATTGCTAGGAGGAGAAGGCTTTAAGGATATGACTCATGAAGACCTGAATGAACTGATCGACTGCCACTCGCAGCCGTTGACTGATGAAGACTTGGAGGAAATGACAAAATCGGTGAGCGAAGAAGAGGAAGACCAACAACAGCAAGCGCACGATGAAGTCGAAGAACCTGGCCTTACACTCGAACGGCTTGCAGCCACGTATAACATCGCCAAATAACTCCAACAACTGTCGCAGGAGTATGACAATGATATGGTTCGTTCGGTGCACTTCTGCAATATTATTGACGATGCCATGATTCCTTACAAGACCATCTTCGCACAAAAGAAGAAACAGCGACAGCAACTCCTCATTACCATGTTCTTCTCTCGTAAAAAGCAGCCGTAAAGCTGTCATTGTCTGTGTAGTATGTACACATCATCATCACGTCATTCACGGTAAGCTTACCTATCACGTTCATATAGCTTTACGCTTGCTTGTTGCTATTCATGGTAAGCTTACCTGCCACACTCATATAAATTTACGCTTGCGCACTGTTATTAATAAATTAAAGGGCGAGTTGTTAACAGTGCAGGGAGGGTTTATGCAGTAAAGGTAAAAATAAATGTAAATTACCTATGTATATATGGTGCTCCTACTTCGCAGATTTTCACCTATCGTGGGTGGTCCCAGAACCGAATATCCGCGATAAACGAGGGATTACTGCATATGCTGTTCTATAATTAGTTAAAAACTTCTGTTGATGTTCCTCTTTAGCTCTGTGGTCAGAGTAATACTAAAATTTGATGCGCAAATAAAATGCTGTATTGGCCTTCAACCTTGTGTTTTATTTTTTCTTGATATGACAGCAGTTCTCAATGTTGTAGTTATTTACCGTTTTATGGTTTATTTTATATCCATTTGAATTCGAGTGGAATAGACAGGTTAGAGCTGAGTTGAGTGCTTTGACCACTGTACTGCCACAGTCTTCTATAACAGTTTTCATCGTTAATAGCAATAAAACTGAGTTTTTTTTTAGTTTCAGTAACAGATGGTGTAGTTAGTTTTGTGACTGATAGAAGTTCGTCATTGGTTTAAATGTTTTGTGGCAAGACATGTGGCACCTCTTTCAGATTAGGATGTGTGTCTAAACTAGTTTATACTTACCGGAGACTTAGCTAGTAATTGTATCTTATATTTGAGGTCATGGGTCGTAAAACTGGTACAAACACTACATTTAAACATTGAGAAAAATGCAGTTAAAGTCATCTGCTACTATTTATATACTGGGATTTTCAATATTTTTATTTGTCAGTCAAATACGTGAATTTCTGGCTGTTCTCGGGAAAAAAGTGTGTTAAAAGCATAGAATGTCATCTGTACATGGTTCCATTTGGTTGTGGTGGTGCTTGTCCCATTTCTTGACCTATGCTCAGTTCCTGTACATTAAAAATGATATTCTCTCCTAATCCTTGATCAAAGTCTTGGGCATGTATAACAAAGCTTTAAATTATTTCAGACTGTTCCATCATCGCCTTCTTTACAAGCATTTCCACAAGATGCATCATGAATGGCAGAGTCCAATTGCCATTACGGCCATTTACGCTCATCCACTGGAGCACATTTTGTCTAATATGATGCCAGTTTTCTTGGGTCCTCTTATCATGGGATGCCATGTAGCTACTATCTGGTTGTGGGCAAGCTTGGCACTCTTGAGTACTCTTAATGCCCACAGTGGGTATCATCTCCCATTTTTCCCTTCGCCAGAAGCTCATGACTTCCATCATTTGAAGTAAGTCATTATTTAATAATCATTTAAGGTTATGCACTATTTTTCCGGTTGTAAAACGTTTGTTTCCCCTGGGGGAGGGGCAAGCATACCTTCTCTGTAGTCTTGTGTTGTAAAAGTCGATTTCATGGTGTGTCGCGAGGGAATTCCATTATTTGTATTTTCCTTCCTCAAAGATTCAAGTGCCTTTGCTTTGACTCTGCCACAGTCCCTGTAAGGGGGATTATATATAGACAGAGATTGTTTACTATTAATAATAATCATTGAGTGTATGCACGATTTTTCAACTGGAAAATGTCATAGGTATTAAACCATAAGTGTTGAAGCATTCACTTTGGTATGAATCTTTTTTGTTTGATAAATTAATATCAAATTACAGTATTAAAGGTGATGAATAATCTGTTGTGGATATTTTTACCTTTTATGTGTTCGGTGTAATGCTGTATATTATAAAAGAATTCAGTGACATATAAGCATTTGCTGTCTGTTTCAGGTTTAATCAGTGTTATGGCGTCTTGGGTGTGCTAGACTTTTTGCACGGCACAGATGATAAGTTCAGAGCATCTAAATGTTTTTCAAGACACTTAATGATGTTGTCACTCATACCACCTCGTGAAGCATTCCCAGACAGTGATCCTGTGGGCAAGGAAATCAAGGGCAAACAATGTTAAGAATACCATCATATAGTTAATATGTAAGCCATATTCTGTATAAGTTAATGGAATAAGTACCCCAAATCCAACATGTCTGTGTTCATCCCATGAATTGGGATAAGTAGAGGTACATAAAATAGTAAAACTTTAATATGATAAGTACCTTTAAGACTTATTCATTGCAAGCTTCATTCATTGTACTCAGGACTGTTTTTGTTTTAAGCTTGTAAAATATGCATAGATATTTCATTACTTCATATTATTTTATATAACTATATACTCATAGTACTTCATATTATTTTATATAACTATATACTCAAATATAGTATTCTATATAGAAATACTCGGTTAACTATAAATTGTGGCATACAAGTCGATCTGATATAAATGTTATCATCAAATATTTTAGGTACAAAGCCAAGCTAAAGCTATACCAACAGTGCAGGTCAACCCCTCAACATACAGTAGGCTATCAATGGGCTAAAACTTAGTCTTAGATAAGGCTATGACCTGTGGCAAAAGGTCACACCATATATATTGAGACACTAATTGTAATATCGTTTTATATGCATTTTTTTGACAATCAAACTTAGACACACACCTTTGATTGATTGTTTTATTCAGGCAGGTAGAATACATATATATAAAACATATAGATTGTAGACACATACATCCCAGCATTTTCTTCGCGTAGCACTCAATATCAGTAGTTACATTGTATCAGTATAGCAAGTATAAAATTTGTCAGATCTACCAATTAAAACATTCAGCACCTTCAGTCAATTATTATTTTATTACATATCATAGTTTCTTGGTTATACTACTACGTACTGTATGTTATTGTAAAATACAATTGTTTTCACCTCTCATTTGCATCAGAGATGAAAACATATTGAAATGATCACCAATAACCTCGAAACCATGTCCAAAAATGCGGATGTATTTGCCATTTTATTTTCTCATAGAGTCGAGCAGGCTTCAGGAAAGGAAGATCAACAATTGACAATTTATTCACCTTCTGTCAAGTAATAGAAAAATTTTGGAAGTATGACAAATATCAGGTGCACCTGTTTATTTATTACAATAAGGCATATAATAGTGTACATCGACAGTCCATATGCAGCATTATGAGGAAAAGAGGTATACCAGATAAACTTGTCAGGGTCAGCCAGACCTGCTATAAAAATATAACGTGCTGTATTTGACATGGGAATAATGTGTCAACTCTAGTAGAGATTAAAGCAGGTTTGCAACAGGAATGGATACTATCTCAACTCTTGTTTAATATCATGATGCAAAAAGTGGCAAGATCTGTCACACATTGGCCGTAAGGAATAAAGTTTAGAGAAGTGACAGTCAACTGCCTTGGTTATGCAGATGACATTTATTTAATAACAGAGGATTTGAGAGATACTGAAAGACTAATAAGTATATTTAGAGAATGCAAAAACAGAGGATAAATGAAGAAAAAAAAATGGAGATTGCTAGAAGAACAGAACTGGATGAAAATGTAAACAATGATGGCATACTAATCGAATTGGTAGAGGCTTTCATATACCTGGGGATGACTATTGCAAAAAGAGGGTAAAATGAATGAGAAAAATAATGAAAGAATTGGAGCGGCTAACAGATGCCTGTCCAGTGTAATAATTCTCCTCAAGAGAAGATCCATATCGAGGAGACAAAACTGAGAGACTACAATACAACACAATCACAATACCTATCCTAATGTACGGCTCCGAATCATGGCCATTCACTAAAGAACAAGAGAAAAGGTAAGAAGTCTTTGAAAATATGGTACTAAGAACATTAACAGTACCAGTGTATGACCATGAAACACAGAAATGGAGAAGGATATATAAATGGAAGTTGAGAGAACAGACAGAGCAGCCCCACATAATTCAGGTTGTCCAAGGAAAGCGAATACAATGGGCAGGACACTTCACAATTGGAGATGGAGAGAATACCAAAAAAGGTATTCCTGGCATATATAGATGGACACAGACCACTGGCAAAAACCAAGAAAAAACTGGAGGAGGATATTAGACGAGAGAGAGTGAATCCTGAAGAGTGGATGATCTTATTAGTTCAGTTACATGTCTACTTATTAGTTACTCGTAAACTGTATAAGAATTGCCATTTTACAAAAGTGGAAATAAATGTTTGTTTGTTTAGTACAGGACAGAACAGCATGGAGAAAAAAAAATATCAAAAGCGGTCATGGGTAAACAAGTGGCCCCAAGACCATTGGAGTAAGGGTAAGGAAGTAAGTTATGGCTTAAAAATTACATTATCTTAGAATGAAGATTTTAACTGTCATAATATTCGTTTGAGCAGCTATTATTCATCATTAAACAGTCAGTGTTCCTGTAGAGAACACGTGTCATAGTTGTCTTACTGGCCACTTAGGTTCAGTGGCATTACAGTCGGTGTTTACATCAGTTTATCAACTATGGGAAATAGTATGTGCTATAGCGTTAACTTTATCCCTTTTTTATTACAGTTTTAATATTTAATATATACCTTTGTTTGTATGTTAAATATATTCATCAATATCAAGTTTTAATGGGATATATTAATGGAATGTTACTGGAGTTACAGTAAGTGGTGTACACTGATCATGAGGAGTCTGACCCCTCTTGTTTATCATTCTGAGGTAAAGGTTCGAAGTTTATCCCTGATGGAGAAGTTGACCCCTAGTTTTGGACTTATTTTTTTAGGCTTAATAAACCGACTTGTACGCTGCAATTTATGGCAAAAGTTTTCAAGTTATTGAGTTAATACCAAAGACATATGAACCAGCTTAATGGCATAATGCTTATTACAAAGACTGCAATTATTTTATATAATTTGGTTTATTTTTGCAGTGACTGATTACAAATCCAAAGAAAGTAAATTCATAAGTTAAGATTTAAAGTAATTATTCATTTACACTGATAACTTGAAAAAGAATATTTATAGAAAACTTTACGTAATTACATATCTTTTGTCTGCTACACTCTTTACACAGTTATGAATGAAAATGGATTGTTTGGGTCAAGGCATATAGTAATGTTAATTGCTGACATATATCACTGAGTGTATAAGTACTAAAGGCTCTCTGTACTTTGCTGTGAATACAGTAATGTGCACAGTAAACATAAGACTTCGGTACAGTATATTGATACAGTAATACTGTGCAGTGAATCTATAGATGTCCTTTAGTGCTTCTTACTTCTTTATTTGCTGTATAATAATTATTTTGAGGGGGAGGGTGATGATACCACTTGCAATCTAAATTAGGGTATGAAGTTAAATAGAAAATACCTATTCAGAGAGAACAATATTGTACATTATTCTAGGCTTATAAGAGATATATATCTGTAAAACCATCTCTACTTGGAGATGTATATATAACAGTGATTATATATAGGATGTTATCCTCAAGATTCATAACTTAATAAGTATTAAGTGATTGTGGTTTTAATAAAGTAACTATGATTTTGATGTATTTTGTCTTAGAAACTAGATTACTCCCAGTAGTACATGAGTTAGATTTATTGGCAAACCCCTATTATATTCACCAGAAGTTGATACGCCTTGATCACTCCTCTTAGTGCAATAGGTAAATGTAATCAAATATTGCTTTCTCTTTGATTTGCTGTCACTTGATGTTTTGCTTTCTCTACTGTAATATACTGGCCCAAGATTCGATCCTGGCATGAGTTTGGATTAGCTCTCACTGTCTCATGTCGTTACTGATTAAATTGGGCAATTACCTGGGAATCGGTGATTTCCTTTAGGTTTACCTGGTTATTTAGCTATTGGCTTGAGATTATTTGGTCCACGTGATTGGAAAGGGGTCTTGGGCCCTGCTCTGTAGTAGGCAGTTGGGCTCTGTGCTATCACTGTTTATTGCTTCTGATTCTTATTAGAGACCTTTAAGCTTTACTGTATTGAACTTAGTGGGCCTAATGTGCAAACTTCTTTATTGCAAATATGTAATGCATTTTGTTAAGTATACAGGAGGTTTTGTTACCTGTGAATGAATGCACAAGTAAATATTAGACTTTTTAATAGTTTGCTTGTAGACACAAGCATTTGCTGTAGATACAGGAAATATCTTGACACAGACACAAGCATTTGTTGTAGATACAGGAAATATCTTAACACAGATCTTCATATATACCTAAATACTCACCTTAGCAAGATTTAAAATACATTTTCCGGGACTTATTCAAATAGGCGAAATAAGTTCAGTTAACAGGCGTATTGAAAAAATTCAAATTTGCCGTTACAGAAACTTTGTAGTATGCACCTTAATGAACTTTGAAGATCTGGTGTGTGTGCGCATGCGCACGTGTAGGTGTATGTGTGCGTGCCTGAAAAGAATGGAAGTTTTTTGAATATGCAGTTGTCCCTTGTATAAAGCTGTTTATTTGGTTCCACTACTGCCTGTGTATGTAAAAAGTCACCAAGGTAACAAAACCTCCTGTATACTTTAAACTATGCCTAGATAACGGTACTGTACTTACACTTTGCCTAATGCAATTTAAATTTAAAAACAGTGCTGTAGTTATAGTGTATCTTTATGCAAATTTTTATGAAATTTTATATTTTTTCAGATTTTCAAACCGCATGTTATTCAAAATTACACCATTTAAGACCGTGTTAGATGAGGGACAACTGTACTGTACAGGGTGGGTCAAGAGTATCAGAAAGTACATCATGCTATTTATTGCCTGATACCTTATCTTAAAATGACTTATTATATTGTCTACAATGTTGTCCAGTTATCTGAGTGACAAGGTATAAAATTACTACTCCATATTAACTAATTTTTTTCTTAAAACTGACTAGCCTTACCTCAACATGTCCACTGATATGAATTAGCACAATATTGTAGTCAAACATTATTGGCCCCAATCTGCAGATGCTGGTTCTGTGTAAAGTGTTATTTAAATTAAAATTGTCAAATTATTTTATAAAAAATGGAAGTTCATGTCTCCATGTTATGCAGTCTATTAAAGAAAGTTGTAATTAACCTGTATATCTATTCAGGAATTGCATTTTTGAGATTTGATGTATATGGGAAATATCCTTTGAAATATACTTCAAGAAATATACTTTGATCTTTGATATGAACTACTTAAAAGTTATTCTTCATGCCCAATATTTTTCTGCACTACAGCTATACATATCTCTGAAATATATGCATTAATTTTTGTATGTGAAGGCTGTATCATTTAATACTATAATTCTCGGATCTTGTAAAGCAGAATAACCACAGAGTGCTCTAGGATTATTCATATTTACAAGACAAGTTAAGTAATGTAACCTAATCTAACCCTTACATGGGGTTTTGGGGGATACTCATAAGATGCAAATTATGGGATATCTAATAAGAAAATTTATTACATTATTTCTTCTTTATTAAAATCTATGTAAACTAATATTTTTTTATATATAACTGTGTAATATTTTTTTCTTATGAACAGTAATATGCACTTGCTCACGAGTAAAGGTGTATGTAGTAGATATAGTATAGAGATTAGTCACTATCACAGCTTTGTATCAAATTTATTTGTATAAATAAAATACTTATATACCTCATTGGAGTCTTTATATATACGTAGACAATGGCTTTCTAATTGCGTTCAATATTTTTCTTACAAAATGTTTAACTTTTTCAAGTGTAAATATTATATGAACGCCTCTCAAATGGGACTGTGTTAGTGCAGTGGTTAGAGCATTGGATTTGGAGGTAACAGACCTGCAATCAAGCCCACGTGGGGCATTAGAAAGGGCATCCAGTCTTAATTTCCCATCTGAAGACTGTCTGTACACCCCCATAATGGGGAATAATAGTGACATAACATGTCAAACATGTCTTTCAATACAAAATGAAATTTTATCTCTGCCAGTAGAAGTTCAGTTGAAATCCTTAGTTAACAAATTCACACAGTAACTGAATGACATTTGTTAAAGCGTTTAAAATCATCTGGTTTACCCTTTCAAACCAAGCATGACACTTCCTAGGCAGCAGTATAGACTAAATAGGAGTTTAAAGTGATCAAAGCACGGGAAAGACCACAGTAGTACAGTGGAAAAAATACTCGACTTCAGAAGTAACGGACTTATTATTAAGTCCACTGAGAGGCATTAGGAAAGACATCCAGCCTTAATTCTCCAGCTTCAACCTTTCTGTTTCTACCTATTTAATGGGGATTAATAGTGAGACATGAAACGGCATGCAACAACAGCAATAACGAAGGGGAAATCTCTATGATTCAAAGGTATTAGGATGCAACTAGGACTGGTCCAGACAGTTCCAGGTTGAGTCTTCCTTCAGGACGGTTCATCCTCATGCCTACATATACACTGAATATTCTGGCGTATTCATTACACATCTCTTGCTATTCCATTACATTTGACAAGTCACAACATTCCCCACATCTGTCTCTTTTTCTTTCTTTTTTCCTCCCATTTGTTCTTATTTATGGAAGGTCCACAGCTAATGGCTCCAGTACCCGGCATAGAGGGGTGCGAAGAATCTCTGGGGATTGTGTTGACTCCACTATTGGCTGGAGGGCAGACACGCCTGGTGGTAGTAATGGTTCTGCCCTTAACCTTGCACCTCCCAAGAAATCTGCTTCTTTCGTCTGTGCAACAGCACTTGGGCACTTTCCTCCCTGACCTCCTCCTCCTATCTGAAACCCAGCTGTCTAAACATGCTTCCACTGACCCATTTCAAATCTCTCACTATAATCTGTATACTCGTTTTCGCTCCAAAGGTGGGGTCTGTGCATACTGCAACATTACCATTCCTACTGTGAGGCTCCTGGACCTTGAATCTCCTGACTTTGATGTTCTCTTGCTAAAAGTCTATCTCTCCACTACCACTATCTTCCTTTGCTTCTGCTACTGTTTTCCAAACTCCACCGAGTTTGTGTCTTTGAATATCTGTCCTTGTGGCATGAGTCATTGCTATCTTCTCACCAACATGCCGAAGTTCTTTACATTGGAGACTTCAATGTACACCACAGTGAGTGGCTTCATTCTTCTCACACACATGTGGGAGGAAGCGAGGCCCTTGCTTTCACTATTACTCACGATCTGAAGCAAATTATCGAACATCCTACTCGCGTTCCTAATCGTCATGAACATGCTGCAAACACTCTTGATACTACCCTTCATACTACTCTTATTCTGTGCTTTCCCCTCTTGGCAAATCTGATCAATCTCTGATCTCAGTCTTTTCCATTTTCGCTCCCCCACCACCAATCCCTCTTACTCAGAGCGGCCTTTGGCACTACGAGCGTACCCAACATGAAAATTTGCGTAACTTTCTCTTTGACTTCCCATGGGATGACTACTGTTTTCAGTCCCGCAACCCTGATCAGGTAACTAAAAGTTGCTGAGATCATGACTGTGGGATTGGAGGCGTACATCCCCTCTGCTACAAAAACTCTCTCCCCCTAAACCTTGGTTTGGCTGTGCCTGCTCCATGGCTAGGAATCGGGTTCACTGATCTTACCAAGCCTCTCCTTCCGATTTAAATTGCTCTACTTTTATTATAGCTTGGAATCGCTGTACTGCTCAGATTCGAAGGTCTAAGGCTTCCTTTATAAGAAGGAAAATTGATGACCTTAACTCCTCTCCCACTGACAAATGCTTCTGGTCCTTAGCCAAAAACCTCTCCAAAAACTTCTGTAACTCAAGCTTTTCCCCTCTCATTCGTTCTGATGGTTCTATAGCTTGCTCTCCCACTGACAAAGCCACTCTTTTTGGCTCTCATTTTTCTGCCAACTCTGCTATCAACGATTCCAGCGCACCTATTCCTCAGGCTTTACCCCTCTCTAACCCTATGCCCTCCCTTATCCTTTCTTCACACAAAGCTCAAAAGGTTCTTCGCTCGCCAAAGATGAACAAGGCATCTGGTCCCGATGGTATCCCTGCAAGGTTCCTTAAGGAGTTTGCAGATGAACTGGCTCCCGTGCTTTGCCGTCTTTTTTGCCTCATTCTGTCAACCAGTATCTATCCTTCACCTTAGAAGCAGGCTCTAGTTCAACCTGTTCCTAAGAAGGGTGACCGCTCTATTCCTTCTAACTACCGACCTATTGCCCTAACCTCCTATATTGCTAAAGTTTTCGAAACACTGCTCAATTCTCACCTCTTGAAACACCTTGAATCTAACTCACTTATCTCCGATCATCAGTACAGCTTCCGCAAGGCAAGATCCACTGGTGATCGCCTGTCCTATCTTACTCATGTATGGTCATCTTCTCTGAGGAACTATGGGGAATCCTTTGTCGTCGCCCTTGATATCCCTAAGGCTTTTGACAGAGTCTGGCACAAGGCTCTGTTGGCCAAACTCCCAGCCTATGGCTTTACCCCTTCTTTCTGTTCTCTGATTTCCAGTTTTCTCACTGACCGTTTTATATCTGTAGTTGTTGATGGCACGACATCTAGCCCTTTCTCTGTTACCAGTGGTGTTCCACAGGGCTCTGTTCTTTCACCAACTCTGTTCCTTCTCTTCATCAATGATCTTCTACAATCCCCATCTTCCTCTCTTCTTCATGCCTTTGCTGATGATTCTACCCTTCACTTTTCATCTGCCTTTTCTTCACAACCTTCATCTGCTACTCGTAATCAATCTCGTATCACCCTTTCTTCTACTCTTAATTCCGATTTGCAGAGAGTATCTGAGTGGGGCACTCAAAATTTAGTTAAATTCAATGCCTCCAAGATACAGTTTCTGGCTATTTCTTTATCTTCTTCTTCTCCTGATAACCCTATTGTCTTTGAAACTAATGAAATTTACCCTCTTAACTCTATCAACATATTAGGAATCCATATAGTCTCTAACTTGTCTTGGGGGAATCACATAATCCAAATTTCTAAATCTTCATCCAAAAAATTGGGGGTTTTGTTTCGTTTTCGTCATTACTTTTCCTCTTTGCAGTTACTTAAAATTTACAAAGGTCTTATCTGTCCCTGCTTAGAATACTGCTTCCTTTACTCATCTTCTTGATAGGGTTGAATCTAAGGCAGTCAGACTCATTAATGATCCTTCTCTTACATCTAACCTGGATTCTCTCTCTCTTCGCCGTAAGGTATCTTCTTTTTCGCTACTACTTCCATCGCTGCTCTGATGAGTTGGCGAGTTGCATCCCTCCCCCACTACCGAGGCCGCGTAACACTCGCCAAGCGGCCTCATCTCACAGGTACTGTGTGGAGATTTGTAGCTCACGGATTGGTCGGTACAGCGGCTGCTTCTTCCCATCTACCTCCAGACTCTGAAACTCTCTTCCTCCATCTGTCTTTCCTAATTCTTATGACCTTTCATCCTTCAAAAAGCAGATCTATCGTCATCTCAGAGCCTAGTCCTCCATACTTTGACTGGTTTTTTTTCTGTCTGTCGTTTTCCTTTGTGTGACATTGCCTCATATCTGCCTTGTCCTTAACCTTTTTCTTTTCCTTCGTCTTAGTATTTTCTTGTGCCCGGGCCCCTATTGATGAGGGCAGTTTCTGCCTGTCCCGGTGTCACACTCATAAAAAAAAAGTAGATTTAGCAATTAAATATATGCGACTGTTGGAATGGTGGAGCTGGTATTTCTTGTCCACCATTAGTACTGAAGGATTATCTGAGAAAACCATTTTAATTGAAGTCTGAAAACTACTAGAATATACCTTTAAGATAATTCAGCAATATTAGTATTGAAAGAAATGGTTCTTAAATAAATTTTGTGTAAAGAAAGAGAAATGAAAATTGCTTGACAAAATCAGTAACATGGTACGATCTGTTTGTTGGAAAAAGTGTATTAAAATCTAACATGTAGTTGAAACCTGGTTTTTGGGAGCTATGCAATCTCCATTTAAATATGTTCCATTTCCAATAAGCTTCAGTTCCATATAAAGGGTTAACATCACGGAAAGGCAAGACTAGAAATTCAGGATTTTGTAAAGATGAGTCTTCAGAACATTAAATAACCCAGTATTTTTGTTAGGTTAGGTTATATTTAGGCATAAATAGTTTACAAGGTTATTTTAATGTTCTAGGGGTTACTTACCTGTACAAAAACTAAAATTCACGATGCATAGTATTACCAGCACCAGAGATCTAAGACGTTCCAATTACTGTATATGGAGCGTTGTGCTTGCATTCTATTCAACAAGCTTTTAATGAAAGGAACTTACAGTATCTAACAGAAAGAAAACATTTTCTGCTGGATATGACTACACTAAGGATAAATAAGGAATTCTGCACAAGTGAGTAACAGCAGATCTGCTGCAAAGAGCATTTACTTGAATTATGGAAGTATTTCAGCAAACAGATACCGTGCTGATGGCATAATATAAGAACAAGTACAAATAGCGTTTACACCTGCATTTGGAGTAAAGTCCCAACAGCAATGCAGAAATATCCGCAATGCATCAGTCAAATTTCTGAAATATAAAAGCAATACTTTCAGAGCTGTGAAGGAATCTTTCTGCTTTACAAAGTAATGACTAACAGTACTTCATTCATATGATCCAATCTGGACATTATCACACAAAAGGGACCTCCCCACATCTCTACCTCCAAAAGTAGTATATTAAAAATATTTCTAAACTGTTTTTTAGATTCATCAAATACATATTCTAAGCCCCATTTGGTTTCATTTACTTATAATTTTTTTTTATAACGATATTACAGACTGATTCATACGTGTGTTCGTAACAAAAATATGGAAGGTAGAGAATTATAAATACTGTATATCTTTTACTTTAGTCTCAGTTTAATAGGTGAAAGTATCATCTTTACATTTCCGTACTGAGTGTCTGTACACTCCATATACAGGGGTTGGCTATGATCAAGGCATTACCGAACAGCCTAGGCAACTAAAGCTCTCATCAGAACTGTATATCTTTCCCAAACTTATGGTCATAAGAGTGTATGAAGTGACGTGAATTTACAGGACAGTATGAGCAATTAAAGAAAAAAACACATAAATTAGGCAAGTCTATCCATCTCTATAAGATAGTCGTAATCCCCTTTAAAAGGGGGTGGCTGAATCAAAGTCACCCCATTTGGTCAACTTTTACAAGACGCAGGGGAACATGGAGGAGGTGTTTCTTGCCAATCTGGAGATAAATTAAACAAGTAAAAAGGTAAAATTAGCAAGGGGAATATTGAAAAATATACATAATGGTAATACAATGATTAAAATAGTAATTCAACAAATGAGGGTGCAAGTCAACTAAATTACGTGCTGGTTTCATGCGCAGATCATTGGGAATGTTGGTGTCTGAAGAGAATCTGGCAGGATAACTCTAATCTAGGCTGCTGGTGAGAAAGACTCCATATTAACATAGGCAATACTCTGATAAAGAAGATAAAATGATGATGATGATGTAAACACGACGAAATGGGAGGGAGAACGAGGGGACTGAGTATCCCTTCATTTGTGCTTTCGTCCTACCAGGAGTGAGACCAGTTTTTTGACTACCTTTTTACCCCATATCACATTGAATTCCTTTCTCATTCATCACGATACCTTTAAATTTTCTCATTCATTCCCTTACTCATTCGATTTTTCTCACTCATATAATAATGCCAGTGATTGGGTCTACAAAGGTACCAAAAAGTTCCTTAGATGTCAAATGGCAATGAATATGAAGAAAAAAAAAAAAATAAGCTATGATAACTTTACATCTCACAAAAAACTTAGTAATTTATTGAATACAACTTAAAATTACGTTTCAAGACCAATTCCCTTATAAAAAAAAGTGTTAGTTCCAGAAAGGCTTTTCAGCTTGTCGGTGGGATCAGCCCGACAATTGAACCTTGAGAAAGGGTGGCTGGGGAGTGAAGACTGGCTGTCCCATTCTCATCGTCCTACGGAGGTCTCTTTCCCGGGTCTACCAACTCCGCAGTCAAGAGGTAATACGGTACCTAACACTCCTATTATTACTTTAATTGAATACAATATTAATATGCATTCTTCATGATTCGAAGATTATAATACGAAGATTAATCCACACTTTGAATGGCATAAATAAAGCAATAAGTGCTTAAAAACTTCACCCTCCATCGAGCCTCATCAGGAGATCAATATGAACAGTACTGCAACTAACATCACAATCAACGGCCAGTAAAACTGAAGGGGAGAGCCTAACTTCACCAAAAAAGGTAGAAAACTTATCAGGTTTTCCGTTTTTCTAATTAGTTTTCCTACTATCCTAGGTGCCCCAACTCTCCCTGTGGGTGACTCAAGCAAGGTGGTGGTGGAGATTGGAATCGAGATAACACTTTATCCCCAAGGACCTAAGAGAAGTGAACGATGCACGTTTGGCTTTAGTTAAATGTGCGCTTTGACTTAGCCACCCTCTTACAGAGGGGATTGAGGCCATTGTATATGTATGTAATTACCTAACTGTACTTACGGGAAAGAGCCTTGTGCTTGTAACACCCTGTCTCCTGGTCGGCTCCATTTTGTATGTATGTGTATCCTACTGTTTCTTGCTTTGCTAAATTGCCTCTATTTGCATTCTCAAGTTTACAACAGTTCATAATTGAATCTCTGAATATTTAGTTGATTTATACAATATACAGAGGAACAAGGGAAAGGTACTTTGTCCCCCCAAGGGGGAAGTATTAATATACCCCTCCTTAGCTTAGTGAACTCAAAAGTTGATGGACAAACTTTAATCCACGAACTCTCAGAATTTTTCAAAACATCTCCAATTACAATAGAATAAGCTAATGAGAATGCTTAGCTGTTTATATAAACTTTCGAAGCCATCAAAATACTTCACTAATGGCGTTTCAGGAGCAGAGGGTATTTTGTTTACCGCTGTGTCACTATTAATCCCTATTCTGGGGGTGGACACAAACATTTTGAAACTGAGGAATGAAAGGTTACATGACCTTCCTAATGCTCCGCTGTGAGCTCAAGTGCAGATCTGTTACTGTGTCGAGAGTTCTTACCACTGCACTATCGCGGTTTTCAAGCTCTGAACATTTTATTTTAATAAAATGAGACGCTGCAAGTCTGTTTTTAAAAAACATACCCAGTATTAATTACTCCAGGTAACTTTTTTCACAACAGTGGTTAAAACACTCAACTCAAAAGGTGACAGACCACGTAATCGAGCCAAAGACAGGGCGTAAAGAAAGGCATCCAGCCTTAATTCCCCAGCTCCAATCTCTTTACGTCCACCCCCGCAATGGGGACTAATAGTGACATAAATTAGCCTCTCTCTGGTGGTGGGAAAAAATAGCACACGTGTAGTCCTTGCATTTAGCAAGAGCCAGCTAAAAGGTACAGGGGGAGTAAAGGGTGGCAATCCCACACCCCTGAGTTTTTTTCCTGACTCAGAACAGCTGATGGATGTAAAGAAGAGTAATAACTATTGCTTCTCTCCCTTCATTTATTCGTTCTGAAAAATAATAAAACTGAAAATAATTCTCTCTCTCTAGCAAACATTTTCACTGGTGTTTCACAATATCAATATTCATTTAAGTTTGCTCTCTCTCTCTAGCAAATATTTTCATTGGTATTTCACAATGTCTGTTTTCACTTAATGTTGCTCTCTCTCTCTCTCTCTCTCTCTCTCTCTCTCTCTCTCTCTCTCTCTCTCTCTCTCTCTCTCTCTCTCTCTCTCTCTCTCTCTCTCTCTCTCTCTCTCTCAGTAATATACATTCCAATGCTATTTCACAATATATATTTTCATTTAATATTAATCCATCCTCTCTCTCTCTCTGTTTGTTACTTACACTTGTTTACAGCACAGAGCTAATTAAATGTCATCTTATGCCTTGTGGTGTTCAGGCACATGTCAATACAGTGTACTTGAGTCTATCATTTAGTACAGACGGAGAACTCCCTGATCTCAGTCTGTAAGTCTTCTCTTAATAAACAAAAGTAAGCACCTGCAGTTACATTAACAAAAGTAATTACTTCCAATTAATTTATTTCACAAAAGTAAGTACCACAAGTTAACTTAATTGAAAAAAGTAAGTACCTCCAGTTAACAAATTTCACAGAAGGTAGTACTCTCAGTTAACTCAATTCACAAAAGTATGTTCCTCCGATTAGCTTATTTTACAAAGTAAGTACAGGTACCTGCACTTAACTTATTACACAAAAGAAGGTACCTCCAGTAAATGTACTCCACGAAATTTATTACCAATTAACGTATTCCACAAAAGTACCTCCTATAACATATTTCATAAAACTAGGTACTTCAAGTTAATATATTTCACAAAACTACTGGTAAGTAAATTTATATAACATTAGAAAGTACCTCCAAATAACCTTTATCACAAAAGTAAGGACCTCCAGTTAACTTATTTCACAAAGGTAAGTACCTCCAGTGAAATTCACTAGAGTAAGTACAGTACCTCCAATTAACTTATTTCAGAAAAGGTCCCTACCTCTAATTAACTTGATTGACAAAAGTGAATGCCTCCAGTTAACGTAATTCACAAAAGTAAGTACCACTAATTTATTTGATTCACAAAAGTAAATACCTACAGTTAACTTAATTCACAAAAGTAAGTACCTCAAATTAACTTTTCTCAAAAAAGTAGGTACCTATAGTTACCCTGCTTCACCAAAGTATGTACCTCAAGATAGCTTAATTCACAAAAGCAAATACCCCAGGTAACTTGTTTCGCACAAGTAAGTACCTCCACTTACTTTATTTCACTGAAGTAAGTTATCTACATTTAACATATTTCACAAACTAAGTATTGTACTTCATCATCCTAATTTACAAAATTAAGTGCAGCCAGAAAACGTGTTACACAAAAGTAAGTACCTCCAATTAACTTATCAAAGAAGTGCCTCTGGTGACTTACTGCAAAAAGTAAGTACCTATACTTCTTTCATAATAGTAAGTACCCTCAGTTATCTAATATAACTAAAGTAAGTACCTTCAGTTAATTTGATTCACAAAAGTAAGTATCACCTGTTAACTTTTTTCACCAAAGTAGTTATCTCGAGTTAATCAAATTCATAAAAGTAAGTACCTCCAGTTAACTTGGTTGACAAAAGTAAGAGCCTCCAGTTATTAAACAAAAGCTAATAACCTCCACTTAACTTACTTCACAAAAGTAAGTACATGTGCCTCCAGTTAACTTGTTTAACAGTACATAAAATATGTTTGCCCTCCGTAAGGCAACTGCGCCACTGATGAATAAGTAACTAAATGACTGAAAATAAAGTGAATATTCAAGTTAACATTATTTACACCAATGGGTGAACATTCTAAGTTAAGTGCGTAAAGAGAAAATACCGTGTAATTAAGTTTAAATTTTTTTACACTTTAAAATAAAGATAAGTTTCAACCTTTTTCCAAAGAAGATTAATTAAAAATGTCTTAATTCACCTACAGGCTCTAGAAGAACTACACTGGATGATCAATAACGGCAACAATGGGTGAGTTAAAATCGAAATCAAGTATATGTAAAATGGGGACCACTATAGTGTAGTCCCATCCTGTCTGCGACTATCCTCATAATGGGGATTAATAGCGACACAAAAAAGAATACTGTACATAAAATGGGTATGACGGGTTGGTGCTCTCCAAGTATGGAGTTAGGCATCCTCTACCTCAGGTACGTCATTCTCTCGCACCCAACATTTTCTTTTTGTCTTTCTATGACGATGGTTAGGTTCTGCCCATGTGAGGAGATGGACATCCTCATTTTCCCATACATCGTTCTCTAACTACTCTGCAGTTCCTTTTTTCTAGATTCTGAGCTAAAAGACAAGAACACTGCCTCTGTGTTGTAAGAGTCAAGTAAATGGTATGGAGTGAGAGGACCGAGATTTCCCTCCACTGTGTTTTTTCTCAGACAAAAGTCAAGTTATACAACGGGGGCCTGGCAGGAAAACTCCAACCATACACCCTAGTAATTATGGAACAAGTTAGAGTAAAATGAAGGAGACTAATAGCATGTTTGTGAGAAGGAAGATGGATGTGTTAGCATTGAGTGAAACAAAGGCATATAATGTGTGCATTGAATCGGCCAGTTCCCCTTACAAGTCAAACTACAGAGATTGTTTCTAGCTAGAAAACATCAAACACAGGAGCTGGGAGTATTATGTTCAAAGTGCGCACTTTATTAAAGTAGCATTTGTTCTCCATGGGGTTCCTTTTCATAGAACATAGCGGTTAAATGGTGAGGTAAGTTCATTTTACTGTTGCCCACTTACCCTGTGGATGACCCACGCAGGGTGCTAGGGGTCCTTTATCTACAAGAAACTGAGAGGAGTTATCGAGGTATGTCTGATACTGGTGAATGTGCTTTGACTGGACCACCCTCCTTATGGGGAATTGCGGCCAATGTATACTCTTGTACTGCAAGTGAGAAAGTCTCTCAAAGTTAAGGTATTAATTACATTCTAGCAACAAAATCTATATTACAGACAAACAATGCTGTTAACACTAATGAACACAGTTTTTCCAACACTCAAATCCTCTTCTTACATAATCCAATTAACATTTGCACGATGGAACGAATTTTGAGCTTTAGTTTTTCTTGTTGTTTTTGGTTTCTAATATGGTTCCAAATTCTTTCAACTACCTAACTTACGTTGTTCTGCAGTTGAGGTCTAATGATCACCAAAAATAATCTTGTTTGTTCAAGTAAGGATTCTTAGAGTTAATTATCTCAATATAGCTTTGTTGGTTAGTTTTCCAAAACCTACCTATAAATGGGGAGATCACAATCAAAGCCCTGAAATCTACAACCCAAAATTATTTTCATTAATTGTTCAAAAAAATCATGGAATATACAAAGCCATACATAATACTCACATCTAAAATCCACTTCTAAGGGCAACATTACGATCTTTCAGGTAGACTATAATTATCTGACGTTTTCTCGTAAATTGGGATCTACAGGCATTGTCTCATTTATTCACTAACACTTAAAATTCATTCAATTTAGGGATTCACTGACAGAGTTCACTAAGCTAGGGCAATAGTACTGTTTAATCGTTCAAACTCAAACAATAGTTGAGGTGGTTTATACACAAATCAAATCATATCAATAAACGAGTTTCGAAGACCAAAAATTTAAATATGTATACTATATTTAAAAACACTCTGAAGCCCACAAGGGCATGATTGGACAGCAAATTAATTTCAAATATAAAGCTAAATTCACGAGTACTGTACCAAGTTTCAACTTTATCAAGTTGGCAAACTTCCAGGTTCAATCTAAAATCAAGAGAATGCAAGAACTAGCTCTATGCGGTTTTTGTCTTGCACATACACATATACAATTTCTGCCCTGAATATACACATGCATGAGTTGTATCATGCATATAAACTTATAAGATTTCTTTCTTGTATAATCACATAGACGACTTCTGTTCTGCATACACACATATACAATTACTGTCCTAAAAATACACATATACGATTTCCTGTCCTGCATATACACGTATAAGATTTCTGTCCTGCATTCCCTTTCCATTCACAGTTATCAAGTTAGTTCACCAAGACACATTTTGCAAGTTTCAAGACAATATTCTCCCATGTGTATTAGACATATATACACATACATATGCATGGCCTCAATCCTCCTAGTAAGAAGAGTGTCCGCCTCAAAGCAATATAAATGGCACAGTAAGGGCTGCATATTCTCTCTTAGCAAATGTATGGGTAGCCTTCGGACACATGGAAAAATAAATGTTCAGAAATATTTATGTAACTTAGGTGAGGCCAAAGCAGCACCTTTTAGGAATCTGCACTCGAAAAAGCATTTAAATAAGCTGGAAAAAGTTCAGAGACTTGCTTCGAAACAGGTGTCAGAAATACGCAATCTCAGTTATAATGAGATAGTGAGGGAATTAGTCTTATCATCACTCGAAGCTAGAAGAATGAGGAGGGACATGGTGACGGTTTTTAATTCCCTTCATGATTTTGACAGAGTGGATAGGAATCGCTATATTGATATGGCTGGCTCTAGAACTAAAGGTCATAACTTGAAGCTTCGTAAGAAAACCTCTTTACTGGATGTAAGAAAGTATTTTTTTTTTTTTTTTAGTGCAAAAGCAGTCGATGATTGGAAGTCGTTAAGAGAGGAGGTAGTTAATGCTAACTCAATTCATAGTTTTAAGGACAAATATAAGTATAATTGAGTATAAAATGGAACCGATCAGGAGACGGGGAGTTACGAGCATAGGGCTCCTTGCCATAAGCACAAGTAGGTAATTTTTTCTTCATAAGCGAATATACCTCGATCTCCCCTTAGCTGCTTGTGGATAAAGGGCTCGAACAATTCCCCAACCACCCCCTTCTTTGGTCACCCTTAGGGTTAGTGGGCAAGTGCTCTATTAATATTCTACTGCACTCTCTGAAACAGCTTTCTCTGCTATTGTCTTCCATAACAATACTGTTATTTACAATATACTGTATCAGACTATTCCCAATCTTTAGTCTGAAAACTTCATATAAGATTATATCTCGTTAACTCTGTACAGACAAAATCCCAAAGCTAGGCTCAATTAGTTACAACTAGACACCTATTCATAAAGAATTTCTTAAATGGGGGGAATGGTAAAGAATTTGTGTCAAAGGGTCGGGAATGAGAGTTTTAGAGTGCATCACAGTTGGCTTCGTTGGTTTGGACAGCTAGATTGGACAATGAAAGAATTGGGAGGAGGATTATAGGTCGAGCTTATCAAGTGTTCAGTTAAAAGATAGGCCATGAAGAGGAAGGAAATGAGTATATGATTGCCAGTCAAGGATACAATTTGAATCTAAGAGGGTATGAGCCAGAACGAGCTGGTACAAACTGATGTGGAGTATACCTTGACAAATGTTAGAGTGAAATCAATCTTTGATTTGTGCCAGGAAAATTCAAGGAAACTTGACGTTTGCTCCCAAAAGTTAGTTCACTATATACAGGGTAATTGCCTAATTGTGCTTAAGGGAAAGAGCCCCAAGCTCTTTGATCGGTTCCATTTTGTACTTAGTGATACTTATCATACATGTCCTTAAAAGTATGGATTGAGTTAGCATTAACTACCTCCTCAGTTAGCGAATTCCAATTATCAGCTACTCTTACACTACAAAGTACTTCCTTACATCCTGAAAAGAAGTTTTCTTACGAAGCTTCAAACTATGACCTCTAGTTCTAGTGCCAGCCATATCGAAATATCGATCCCTATCCACTCTGTCATAACCATAATGGAATTTAATGACTGACCATATCCCCCCTCAATCTTCAAGCTTCGAAGGATGGTACGTCTAATTCCCTCAGCCTCTCGTCATAACTGAGATTGCGTATTTCTTGCACCAGTATCGTGGCAGGTTTTTAAACTTTTTCAAGCTTAAGTACGTGCTTTGTCAAGTGCGGATTCCAAAAGGGGGCTGCATATTCAAGTTCTGGCCTCACATAAATATTTCTGAATATTTTGTTGTCTGTGTGCCTGAAGGCTACCCTTACATTTGCTAAGAAAGCATATGCTGCCCTTACTATGCTATTTACATGCATTTCTATAGACAAATCTGCCAGTATGTTTACTCCTATATCCCTCTCATTCTCTGTCTCTTGAAGTTGTACTCCTGCCACCGAGTAGTTAAGCTTGAGCCTTCTTGCACTTGTACCCATTCTCATTACCTTACGTTCTGAAGTACTGAATTTCATTAGCCACTTTTCTGACCACTCATGCAGGCTATTTAGATCTTCCTGAACTTTTCTACTATTGTTCTCGTTTCTTAGTTTCTTCACAATCTTTGCATCATCTGCAAACATATTCATGAATGAATTTACAGTCTGGTAGATCATTTACATATACAAGAAACAAAAGTGGCTTTAAAACTGAACCCTGTGGAACTCCACTACTAACTCTTCTCCATTCAGACACTGAGTGTCGTACTCTAACCCTCTGTTCCCTTACTTCTAAGTATGTTTTTATCCATTTCAAGACATTTCCACCTATTCTAGCCATTGCTTGCAGATTCTTATTAAGTCTCTCGTGTGGGTCAGTGTCAAATGCTCTCTGAAAGTCTATGAAGATCTGCTCAGCCCATTCTTTCATGTACAATTCAGCTTACCTCATCATAAAATTCTAATAAGTTTGTTACTGTTGATCTACCTTCTCTGAAGCCATGATGTTTCACTGACAAAAAGTTGAAGGATTCCAAGTGAAGAGAGATATGTTTTCTTAGTAGTTTCTCCATAACTTTGCAAACTATGCTGGTCAAGGAAACAGGTCTATAGTTTAGACCCGTATCCCTCCTCCCTTTTTGAAGATAAGTATCACGTTCGCTTGTTTCCAGCATCTTGGAATCTCCCTTGACTCCAGTGACTTTTTAAATATGATACTTAGTGCCAATGATATTGAATTTGCGCATGTTTAAAAGTAACTGTGAGCAAATACCCGTGACTATGGGGGAGTTATTTATCTTGTGTAGCTTTAATCCTTTGGCTTTCGCTCTCTCTCTCACACTCTGACAGAAAACTTTTATATCATTACAGTTAAGGGAAATGCATACAAACCATGTCAACCGTAGTGTCAAAACATTGTTTCACGGCATATGACTTTAGGATATTCATGACATAACTCCACTTAAATAACAATGGTGAAGCAAAGTACAATAAAAATAACTACTTTCTAGATATAATACCGATCTGACTCACGAAAAAGCATAACTCATACCATTGTGACATTCATTATTATGGTAATTCAAATTAAGTTGTAACAGAGAGTATGAGATATTACTCAGCTGATACTACTGACGAGTATGGTGCATGACATTTCGAAAACTCCGACCTGTGTCCACCTTCATTCAAAAGGGCATTCATAATGATACAAAATGGCAAACAACAACAACAACAACTCTAGAAAGTATATGTTCACTACGGAAACAAACACATGACTGTTACATCTTACTAAACTCTGATGAAAACAATTATGCCCTAAAACAATTACAGACTTTTTCAAAAACTGTAATTACCTTCATAACTTGGGAAACAAATGACTTTACTACCCAAATAAATTACGAAGGTAAGTTTGAAATGACATAGAATCACAAACAGTAACTGAAAAACTCTTCCCAACTGTTACTATAAGTTTGACTTGGAGACCGATTGTTAATTGATTTAATACACATTTAGTGTGACTGACTCTGGGCACCGCGGAAGTACAGTAGTTAGAGTGCTCGACTTGGGAAGTGACACTCCCATGTTCGATCTTACAGTGGAGCATTAGAAAGGGCATCCAGCCTTAATTCCCAATCTCTAACCTGTCTGTATCCACCTCCAGTCGATGGAGATTAACTGTGACTCACAAACAATAGTGTGACTGATTAATGCAGTTACTTAATAATAATAAAAGAAATGGAGGAAAGAGAACAATTAAAAACAATAATTTACCTCAGGTCCAACGGAGAAACAAAGTAATCGTCGAGCCTCTCTCAGAAACAATGAGAAGATGGAGCGAATACTACAGTGGTTAAAAGGAGAGTTTACAGTGGACAGGAAACTGATTCCCATAAAAGCTGTAACATTTTTCTTTACTGGAGGTAAGTAAGACATAGTATTTCCTTTTATCCTTAACAGTCTTAATACATGCATAATCATGAACTACTGGAGATGAATGCTTATTGTTTCATATCTGTTCCCTGAAGCTGTCCTATCATTTTTTTTTTTTACATACACACGCCACTCATTGAAGCTAGCAGGGCTGTCACTACTACAATAAAATGACAAAAGTAGCAGGGTTTCTTGCAGAATTACGATCGAATCCATCGCAGGGCAGTAGGAAGGGCACCCAGCTATATTTCCCCAGCTCAAACTAGTCTGTGTCCACTTCCATCATGTGACAACAACAGGATTTCGCAATTCCCTGATCAACCTCACCTCTTAAAAATCAGTTGTGTTATAACAAGCATTTCAAGTTTTAAGGGATTGCAAACCTCCCTCTTCCCCTATTCTCTTAGTAATCTACTGTGGAATGTAAATATTCCTTTTCACTTATTACCAGTTCTTGTTTTTAAACACCTTCAACGACATTAGGGCACCTGAGGGAGGTCTTCTCTGTCTCCCCAAACCAAGGAAGAGTAGTTATTATCTTCATCATAAAATACGATATACTGGAATTCGCTAAACAAGGAAACAGTAAATGCTAACTGCATTCATAGTTTTATGGACAAATATGATAAGCACCATCGTGGGTATTAAGAGGATATCAATCAGGAAATGGAAAGTTACGAACATAGAGAGCATTCTCGTAAGCACAAATTAGGTAAATACAAAATGTAACCTTAACTTCAATTAAAAAGTTTTCAAATTAAATACTTTAAATATAAAATGTTCAATACTTATGGACAAGGGATACCATCTTTCTCACTAATAACTTTGCCTTAGATAACAGTATTTCTTATCTACCTTACTATTTCAACTTTTCTTAGCAAGACGCTAAGTCCCACTAAAGTAAAAGATAACCAATATTTTTGCAAAGGACTTGACGTGGCAGGGCAAAAACACTAAACACATTCTCGTCTCCTCTGTCAGTTGCATTTTGGGATAAATATAATAATGAGGAAGGGTAATGTTCAGAGTCCCCCCATCCCTTGAAGATAGGTATACAAGAGTGGCACACTCTCTCCCTATTCACCAAGAGAATTCAAAGTATAGATGAATAATTACATATCTGCAGGTCACGTATGTAACAGAAAGTAACCATAGGAATGGAGGAGTGGAATTAGTCAACCCTTCTCTTGCTGAATTTGTTTCCCTTATGCATAACAAGCAAGACAAGAAAAAAAAAAAGGCGTGGTTAGAACGGAATGAAGTCATCCTACTTACAATATGTTGATTTGCCGGATTTTGTGTCCCCCTTCAAATGGGTATAGAAAAAGACAGGTTGGAGCTTGGGAATTAAGGTGGGATGCGCTTCCTAATGGCCTTATTATATTTCCCCAATGGAAAGGAATTAGGATCTCACTCTGTATATACTACGAGTAATAGGTGGCATTAGAGGGATTGGAGTGTGGTAGTCGCCGTGGCTCAGTCGGTAGCGTCTCCGACTCTGAGGCGTCAGGTCGAGGGTTCGCGCCCCGTCACGGTCTGAGGTTAGCAAAGGCATGCACTCAGCGTAAGGATTACATCTGCCAAAACAAGTCCTTCGCAAGAAGGCAACCGTCCTAGCCCTTGGTTGATAAGGGAGTCCGTGACGTAAAACCGGAACAGAGGGCTTGGAGTGTAGGATGGCAATCATAATTAATCTCTTTACCACAGAGCAACAAACAGAAAAACATGAGGAAGGAATTATGATGATCTGTTACTTTAGTTCTTTTGTTAAAACTAAGACCAGCCTGCTAGCTTTAATGGGACAATATTTTGGTTGAATAATATAATGTTTATATTATTTCTTAATACAGTCTATATATATATATATATATATATATATATATATATATATATATATATATATATATATATATATATATATATATATATATATATATATATACCAAAGCCATATTCCCCCTTATAAGGGGGGTGGCTGAGTCAGAGACAACACTTTGACTTTTGGTGGGAATTAAATACCGAGGAGGGGATTCCCAGCCCCCTCGCTCCGCCCCATTTAGTCGACTTTTACGACACGCAGGGGAACACGGAAGTATTCTTACCCCCCTCCCTCAGGGGATATATATATATATATATATATATATATATATATATATATATATATATATATATATAATATATATATATATATATATATATATATATATATATATATATATATATATATATATATATATATATATATATATATATATATATATATATATATATATATATATATAAGTAATGTAAACGTAGTTGCTTTGAAGTAAAAAAAAAATATGTTTATGTGTCATACTAAACAACATACATGACGAAAACAAAAGTATCACCGACATCAATTGCATCATAGTGACTGTTACATAAACTTGAGCATGCTTCTATGCCGTGACATGACATATACTGTGTCTTAGAATAAATTAAGTAAGTTTTGTTATTTACTGCTGTAAATGAGATAATGGAGTTATTGCCATGCGTCTTCAAGTACTTGTTAAGAATGCCTAAAGTTATCACTAGGGTACACTCATCACGATACTAGGCGATTGTAGGAGCGCGCAGTGGTTAGAGTACTCGAATTGGGAAGTGACAGACCCGCGATGGAGCTTACCGTAGGGCGTTAGGAAGGGTATCCAGCCTTACTACTCCAGATTCAACTTGTCTGTGTCCACCCCCTACAACAGCGAATAATAATGACATAAACTGGTAGATAATAAATCAATAAATTAACTTCTGGGTTAATTATCATGTACATTTTACTTCATCTAAGCCTTTTTTAAACTAGTATAAATAAGGTCAATGAATTTGCTAAAACTGTCTATTTCAATATAATATGTTGGATTAAAATCCCCGATCATTATTAACCTACACATTCTCACGCATGATATTTTCAACTGAATTTATAATTTCTAATGTATCAATATTACTTTCCTCATGAACCTCTAATCTTTGCTAATTTCTTAAAATATTATATATATACTACAGCTATTATAATGATCTCTTCTATTTACAAGATTGACAAGAATCACCTCCTATGTCAATATTTATTTCTTCAACCTGAAGCCTTTCACTTATAAGCAACACTATCCCTCCACCAGTCCTCTCAGCCCTCAATATCTTGTAACCTTTAGGTATATCTGTAACACAATACGTAATTTCCCTAACAACCTAATTGAAACTGCTTATTTCTAAGCTGGGATAATTTGTCAATAGCAAAAGAAAAAATATACTATATATATAAATTTGGCAAAACCAGTTAAAGCTCCTAGTATGAAGCAAAGAATTCGCTTCCTCTTACTAGAAATTCACCAATTTACCAACCACCACATATAATATCATCTGGAAACCTAAAACCTTTAAAGCACATATACTGAAGTATAGTTAAATAGAAATCTCAAAATTTCTTATTCCTTTATTTATATGTTGTGATTAAACTTATTTGTATCGCATACCAATACATTTATTTTCTCTTCTTCAAGTAACACTGCAGAGGTCAGCAGTGTGGCTACAACTGTAGCATAAGAATTGAGTAGCGATATGTATATGATTACTAATATAATCCTCTATTATTAGGGGTTGTTGCCTTCGTTCCCTACTTGGTTTTGCATATGCAACAGCTCGGAATAACTTTAGAAGAAATTGCTATTATGTATGCAGTTCTCCCCATTGCATCTTTACTTGGACCTCCTATCACTGGTAAGCAAAGGTTCTGTTAAATCTTCTATTTCCCACCACCGATAAGAAATTGTTCAAAATCTCTTGTTTCATATCCCTGTAAGAAACTGTTTTGTTAAAGATTCTGTTTCCTATTAGTGGTAAGCAATGGTTCTATTAAAACTTCTACATACTATCACTGGCATAGTTCTATTAAAACTTCTAATTCCTTTTACTGGTATAACCAATGGCTGTTAAAACTTTTACTTATCATTGATAAGAAAGGATTCTATTAAAACTTCTATTTCCTATCACGGGTAAGAAATGGTTCTATTAAAACTTTTATTTCTTATTACTGGTAAGAGATGGTTCTATTAAAGTTTCTGTTACCTATGACTGGTAAGCAATAGTTCTGTTCAAATTTCTATTGTGTAAACAACGATTTCTATTCAAAACAAGTCAAAAAGGACTCAATGGAATATTGATTTCTATGGATATTCTGACAGCGAATTTGAGGTTCATTTGAATATTTGGTATAGCTTATGCATCTTCATGCACTGTGTCCACCCCCATTCGAACGAGGATTAAATGTGACGCAAAACGACAAACAACTAAAAAAACAACATGAACCTACATTCTTTTCTAATAATTTTTGTATTTAATTCAATTTTAAGCTTATTCTTGAATATACCGATCTCTCTCTCTCTTTTCTATAAACCGTATTAAACACTTGCTTCTCCTACATCTTTAGGTCTGGTGGCAGATAAATTTGGCAGATATGGTTTTATGTTTAACATCAACATAATCCTGACAGGAGTATTTCACTCCTTACTCCTACATGTGCCGCCTGCCCCGAGACCTAGTCTGACATTTGTGTGTGATCCTTATGGGCATAACTTAGAATGGGAAGTCTGTGATGACTGTTTTGATGTCAGAAATAATACAAAGGGTATTTTTGAACTAAGGGTAAGTCTCAACACTAAATTATTGCATTCTGTCAAAGCGACATATGCCAATACGTTCATAATAAAATTGTGGTTCTACAAACTAACAGCAGAAACTTACACAAAATAGCAAAGAATATAACTAATATGAAAGAAATCACAATATTTCAGAGCTGCCATTTTACGTGTGTGAGCCCACCTGAAGATATGACTCTGTGTTACACAAATTCAAGTCCGAACAATACCTTATGTACAAGTTATGGACTGCAAGAATCAGTATGTATTATAATATCTTTCAATGCTGAAACATATATCACACTAAGTTATCAGTAATATCACATTTTTAAGTAATAGCTAGAGAATTAATAAATTATATATATATATATATATATATATATATATATATATATATATATATATATATATATATATATATATATATATATATATATATATATATATATATATATATATATATATATTACAATTACAATAAATTCATTCTTTCGTAACAGAAAGGTTGATTTTATTCGCTATAAATAATATACACAACGAGGCTGAGCATATTAGTTATGATAACTTAGATGGAGCCGAATTTTTATCGTTTTTATCATGCAGTTTTATTGGGTAGTGTCCACCATGCTAGGATCTTGTGAAGAGTAACCCAAGGGGTCTCTAGACAGCCAGCCTAATGTAAGGTAACCTAACAATTTTCGAGGTTATGTAAACTTTGGTGGTTACTCGTCTTTACAAGCTCCTCCTGTTGACCCCAGTAGAAGGCAATATATAAGGGTAAATAACGATCATCATTATTATCGGTTATAATTATTATTATTATATAAAAACAGATCTTTGTCAATGGATCGCTAAGGGCTTTGAAATCCTTGAAGAAAAGATCATGTTCGCATACATGGTCAGATTTATTACATGAAGATGTCCATTATGAATCTGTCACTTGCCCTTCTTCATGTCCCATCGTATGCGACATCGGAGGTAGGTTCTCAAAATTTTTCAATTCTTTCTTGTTTACAGATAACTTTTAAGAATTTGTAAATTTGGTATATTATTATCTTAGCATTTTTGTTATTTAACGTTTAATCTCTTCTTCATATCTGTTGGGTCGTAAATTTTGCTCACTGCTCTTGTTCTATTAGCTGAGTGTGTGTTATGATAACGAGGAACAAAGAGTGAGTTCTGGTAACTTATTAGCCTTATATTCAGGTATTCAGCAATGCCATGAACTATTAGGCACAGGATCACCACCTCGTACATTCTGGGTGTATTTTGGTATGCGACTACTTGCAACCTTCTTCCTCTCTTCAGCCTTTATCATGCTTGTAAGAATACATCAGTTTATTTTTTACTCTATAAAAGAATGCATTGGCACTATGTTCATTAAATAAAATTCTGAGGTATGGAGCAACAGAAGCCAGTAAAAATATATTTGAAATCTCTCCGAGTGCAAGATACTAAGCAGCATCATACTCGAGAACTACTTATACAGACAATAAGAGAGAAGCAAGCCGTACACATATTAAAGATTTTTGCTAAAGTCCCAATTAAACAGTTTTATTTTTTTTTGTTCGTGCATGCCATCAAGATTCTTTCCAGGGTGACTCTGCTACAGGTAGAATAGAGAAGTTCTCGAAAAAATACACAGAACTACTAGTTCCACTCATACGTAGACATTGGTGGTTCTTCTGACATGCTATCAGGGCAAAGGAGGAGGTCATCACGAACTCATACTGAGTTCGGATAACTATGCTGCCCCTTTTTTATACTCTGCTATGCTAAAGACCAATCCCCATTCCCTTCCACTTACTGACCTGACACTTATCAATAGCTCATGTAAGACTCAGATTCACTTATTCACAATTTCAAAGATCTCTGAGAATTCCAAAGTAATACTCAACCGCATAACTCTCGACATGAACAACTCGTATGGTAGGTGAAATCTCGAGAGAGCATAAACCTGATGCTCCAAAAAACGTCTGGACCACCAGCATCAACCTATGTGATGCATACTGGTACACCCCATACTTAAGTGTTATTTCTGGACTTCAGACTGGGAAAAACAGTGCTTTGCTTACAATTCCAACCCTTTGGTCTAAATATTTCCCCCCACAAAAAAATTTAAATATAGCCAAAGATATCCTGAAGGAGATACAAGAAGGGCTTTAGGCAGTTGCTCAATTCGACAAATGGCAAAGTACGGGGTACGTTACAAGAATCATGTAAGATTGCGAGAATATATGATCTGAGATGATTTAAGAAAAGGGATTCCTCATCAGTTACGTAGAGTAACGACAATTGCTTACTAAGAACTCTATATGGCTGAGTTTTGGATTGGATCTGTCCAGCAATACATTAGACTCTCATACACAAATCAAAAGGACGTAATGAGGCGGAACGACATTTGAAAGAGAAGCAAAAACTCTCCACATGAGACGTGGAGATGGTAATGCGGGAGCAAATTAATATCTATAGTGGACCCAATTACCCTTAAAGAAATGAACAGATAAGAGGCAAAGAAAGGATTAGGGGGAAGAGAAATGGTTGCACTAAAAATCTACATAGTTTCCTGGCATTATGGGGAGTTGCAAGCACTTTTTGCAGAAAATTTCTAATTAGTCCACCATCCCTAGACACCTCTAAGGACACGCCAAAAATGGGCAGAGTATTTCATACGTCAGATGGTGAGGGAGCTGGAATATGATCATCATATCTAGAATCACTTCCACAATAATGTACACGATTTGGCAGCTCTCTATCAAGAAAGCAGATGAAATCACAAATCTGGATCCACTGAAACAACTTGACAGTAGTCACTGCATGAACAGAGGAGGGTCAGGGGATTATGAGTTCTGACCCAATGAGTACTGGCACTGAAAACAGGTGAGGTAGAGGCTTAAAATTCTATCATATCACATTAAAGGAGTGAAGAACGTAAATGTGAACTGACCTTCTCATCAACGTGGGTCCTGTCAGAATGGTAACTGAACCAAATATCACTCCAAAGAGCCAAGGACTTACCTGTGAATCTTTTGGTGGACTTAACAGCCTTGGTTGAGGATAAAAAACTGAGCTGAATGAGTAAGTTTCACCAATTAGACTCCCAAACGTGGGAACAGTGAGCATATGTACATATGATTGGCATCACTGAAGTTCCATCTCTACCTCATCCAAAGAGCCGCCTTTCAAACGTTATGGAGACTTCAAGCCTTCAGAGGTCGAGCAGCATTAGCCGTCATTTGGTGGCCCAAGCATGCATTTTGTCCAAAATTTCAGAGAAGACTAACTGGAAAGCCACATTGGACTATCCAATCTCGTTTCAAAATATAGAAACAACCTTTCTCTGTGCATTTGGGATGTCAACCCTCATTTCTCATAAAGCCTGTAATGTGTATCGCCCATGTGAACATATGGCTGGAACTATTAGCTCCAGCTCATTTTCATAAGTAATTCCATCCCGAATGCAGCAGAGTTATCCTTGATGAAAATTCTTGAAGGTCTGCAAAGAGATAAAAAAAATACATTCTCCCGCTTAAAGCGTTTTTAATTCCTAATGAACAATAGCAGTGTCTACAGTATTTAATATTTCGGTTACACAAACCCTACTAAATATTGTAAGATTGAAACTGGCATATAAATTTTCCCAGGGGTACAAAACTGGTATAGAAACATAAAAAATGTTACCTAATGAGATAGTAGTTACTTATTTTCCTTTCTTGATAAATATTAGGGGCTATTTAATTACTACTGGCCAATAATGTCAAAAGTAAAAAACATTATTGCCTATACTAAAGAAAATTCTCAATATGTCCACAATTAACTCGAAAATCTTTCCTCAATACACAATAAATGGGCTTAAGTAAGAAGAGATCAGCAAGTTTAAATTTAAAAGAATACCTAAGCTAATAAGTTACTTTCCTTTCCTAAGGATGCCACCACCCTAGCAGAGATCAAGAGACACAGAGGAGAATTTGGTAAACAAAGGGTACTGAACATGGTTGGATTCTCTCTCATACCACTGATTGCAGCTATCATCATTGACAGAAGTGCAAGTTCTACAGGTACGATTTACTTCTAATTATATTATTAGGAAAAAATTAAACACTGGTACAACAGTCTCCCAGTAATATCCAATCAAAAAGCTATCTCCTATATATATAAATATTAAAACAAGTTACACATAAAAGACCAACAAATAATTATATTATCAAGAAAACCAAACATTTGTAAAATAAACTCCATTAAAAATCTATCTACTGAATATCAAAATATATAAAGTTACATATGACAAAAGACAATCACAAGATGTCTGACTAACCCCAAAGAAGTCTCTGTCCAGTTAGAAAGTATGATGAGAGCACTCGAATAAAAAAGTTATTGGATGTATTAACATTAAATTTCGAAACCCAACAAATAAAAATGAAAATGAAAATCAGTATTCTGAAAGCAATGACTACCTATTAAGTCATCCTCTCTAAACCCACCCATGACTATACACAATAATTAACGCAACTCCAGAGCACCGTGAAAGATGAATACCACCAATAACAATTAATCACTAATGACAGTCATGTGGAGTATATGGTCAAGCAATCAATATAATGCAAATTATTTAGTAGCCTCACCTAATATTGTGTTCCTATTCTCCAATAGAAGTGCTTTTTTCTTTCAATGCAGGCGAGGTAGATTACAGACCAGCATTTTACCTAGGCGATGCCATGCTGGCTGTAAGTGTGATTCTCATCGCAAGGCTCGATCTGGAAGTAAGGAAAAACTTATCTATATTTTGAATATATATTATTACTATTATATTTAATAAAAATAAGACTAAATGTAATATGCTTACCTTCATTTATGACTCACAATATCAACTTCTAATACTCATCACTGTTTCCTTTGCAGGTTGAATTACCCCAAGAGAGCCTAACAAAGGGGTTGAAGAAAATTGTAACTCGGCCTGATATTGATATCTTCCTTCTCTTAATCCTCATTTTAGGTTCTAATTACGGTTTCATTGAGAGTTACCTCTTTGTCTACCTAAAGGAACTCAAGGCACCTAATTATTTGCTTGGTAATAAATAAGACTGTGTCAAAAGAGCAATACTGTATTCCTCCTTCAGAGGGTTTGCTATGCACCTTCTACTGTGTGTATAACTGTGTCATTATCTAAATAAACGACAGCATAATGTGTAGAAAGATTCAATGTGAATGAAGAATTAGGTAATAAGATTTCAGTTTTACAGGCTTAACAATGACAGTGGGATGTTTGGCAAGTATTCCAATGCTATTCTGGGCAGATCCTATTGTAAAATGGATGGGTCGTCATAACATCTTCCTAATCTCTTTCGTTGCATACGCCGTGAGAATGTTTGGTTACTCCTATATATCGTAAGTTACAAGTAAAAGGAATTAAGTATCTAAGTATTAACAGTAAGAACTTTTAACAGTAGAGACTTGAAACATAAGGTATAAAAAACTGTGTTCAAAAATATACATGTGAAGCTGAAGCAAAAATTAAAACTGAAGTTAGGACATCTGTAATCTTATCATAAATAATGATCACAGCATTACATTAAATACTCAATATACAAAGATAATAATACATATTCTATTTATTCCATCAAATGCTACATACCCATATTTCAAAAAGTTCACTCTATCTCACAGAAATCCTTGGATGTGTTTTCCATTTGAAGCTCTGGAGGTATTTACGTATCAATTGATGTGGGTTGCAGCTGCCACATACTGTCCAATTCTGGCACCTAAAGGCCTCCTTGCAACAATGACTGGAGTGGTTGGAGCTGTCCATTACAGCATAGGTGTGTAGGCTCAACCATGAATATGCTGGATTGGCAAGATTCTGGGATCTTGTAATGATGAGACACCCATAAACCCCATATAAATTTAAACAACCCTGTAAATTATTAGGTTAAGTTAGGTGACTTTCCTTGTGTATATGAATAGCCCTACAGAACCCTGGGTTACTCTTCTTTATAAGATTCTGATTCTAAGTACTTCCTTTTGTATTTTATATGTGTGATTTGTGTTTTGTAATGGAGGGGAGTGAGGCTGTAATTACTTAAAAATTTTCATGGGAGAGAACCTTTTGCTCATAGCTCCCTATCTCCTGCTTAGTTTTTTGCTTAAATGACGAATTTATTATAGCTTAAAACAATGACTGTCTTCAACATCACAATTTCCTCGATTTTACAAATTCCAATTATCAACTATTCTTACATTGAAATGTTTTGTCATACATTCTGCAAAAAGATTTCTTATAAGGCTTCAAACTATGAACACGAGTTAAAATACCTCCAATATAAAAATATCACTTTAAGGAACTACGAAATGAGTTGTGAATTTTTTTAATTATTCCAAATAATCTACTTCTTACTGTAAGGATTCAAATCTGGAACCTGTTAAGACATGAATCATCAGCTTAGTGCGCTGAGACAAAGAGGTCTACCACTTCCTCTCACATCTGTCATTACAATGAAATAATTTAAAAAGCATTACCATATCCCTCTATCTTCTCCTGGAATACTCATAATTGAGATCTGGTATCATTATCACCTGAGTTGTAGGCTATTTATGAACTTTTCCCAGCTTGTTAATAGGTTCCTTTTTAAGTGAGGATTCCAAAAACATGCTGCATATTCAAGCTGAAACCCCGTGAGTCCTATGTATATATTCAAAGAAATTCTGGTGCTACGTCCACTTGTTATCTACAAGGTAAAAATATCTACTAGGTTAAGTTAGTTTAGGTTAGGAAGTAGATTCATGACACGTAGATAACAAGCTGAAGTGGCACCGAAATTCTTTGTACATGTGACATAACACCATCTCCATGTTTGCTAAGAAAGCATAAACTGCTTTTACTAAACCGTTTATATGCATTTTTGGAGACAAATCTGCAAATTCACCCTTAGATTTTTCTCGCTCTCAATTTCAATTAGTTCCTCTCCTGTTACGGAATACCAAGAGGGTGTTATGATATTAACCTAACCTAATCTATAAGGTGGGGCCTTATGCCTGTAATTTCCCTCTTCGTTGGCTTCCAGATTCTTTGACATTTATAATATTTTTCTTTATTATTACAATGGTTTTTAATCATTAACAACTTAGTCATGCCACGAAACTGGTGCCAGAAATACGCAATCTCAGTTATGATGAGGCTGAGGGAATTAGACTTACCATCACTCGAAGCTAGAAGAGTGAGGGGGGATATGGTGAGTCTTTAAATTCCTTCATGGTTATGATAGAGTGGATAGGGATCGATATTTTGATATGGCTGGCTCTTCATGCACATGGACAAGGAAATGTTCAGAAATATTTATGTAACCTATGTGAGGCCAAAACTCAAATATGCAGCCCCCTTTTGGAATCCGCACTTGAAAAAGCACATAGCTAAGCTTGAAAAAGTTCAAAGACATGCCTCGAAACCGGTGCCATAAATACGCAATCTCAGTTATGATGAGAGGCTGAGGGAATTAGACTTACCATCACTCGAAGTTAAAATAGTGAGGGGGGATATGGTGACAGTCTTTAAATTCTTTCATGGTTATGATAGAGTGGATAGGGATCGATATTTTGATATGGCTGGCTCTAGAACTAGAGGTCATAGTTTGAAGCTTCGTAAGAAAACTTCTTTGCAGGATGTAAGGAAATACTTTTTCAGAGTAAGAGTAGTTGATAATTGGAATTCGCTAAGCGAGGAGGTAGTTAATGGTATCTCAATCCATAGTTTTAAGGACAGGTATGATAAGTATCACTAAGTATAAAATGGAACCGATGAGGAGACGGGAAGATACGAGCTTTGGGCTCTTTCCCGTAAACACAATTAGGTAATCACAAAAAAAAAAAAAAAAAAAAAAAAAAAAAAAAATACATCCAGGAGGAAATAATTTCTTACAAAGCTTCTAACAGTGACCTCTGGCATAAGCCACATGATACTGTAGCTGAAGGATTTTTGAACTTAAATAGGTCTGTCCAGGACAGTTCGATGTTAAGTCTTTCTTCAGTTACGGTTCTTTTTCTATGCCTACAGCTACACTGAATATTCTTGGATATTCATCACACATCTTTTATTATCCCTTCACATCTGACAAGTAATTACACTCTCCATCTCTGTTTCTCTTTACTTTCTGTATTCTTCGTGCCCAGGTCCGATGAGGGCTGTTTTATTTTATAATTTTTTTTTGGCCCGTCCTGGTGTCACAATCATTAAAAAAATAAAAATAAATAAACAACATGCCAGGACACAAAATATTACGCTATAAATATACTAAATACGGTATATTTCTGTGCCAATTACTAATTTCCTTTCAGGCCAAATGCAAGGCATATAATGTACTGTGAACTATGTTCACCCAAATTCGAATGGGGATTAATAGTCACACATAAAACAGCAAACAACTGTTATGGTAATACTAATAACAGTATAAACCTCCCATTGTATTGCAGGAAAAGGAGTGGGAGCATTCTTGGGAGGCTACCTAATTTCACTGTACAGCACAGCAAATGCCTTTAAAGTTTATGGTGTCATAGCACTGGCAGGAGGCGTCCTCTACTTTAGTTTATATCACTGTTATCTGAAGGATATTATACATAAAAAAGGTAATGTATCTCGTGTTATTTCATTCCTTGTAAATTGTCTATCTCAATGACATTTTCAATGACATTTTGGAAATTATGTGTAACATCAAGACCAGAGAAATTATTATAGTCTGGACTTTGGTACAGTCAAGGGTGCTATTTTAGCATGTGATCTACCTCACTGTCTGTAGTCTATGGTAACTTAACCTAGCCTAACCTAATTCAGGTTAGTAAAGTTGGTTTGATTAGGTTACTTTATGGTACAAAAGCTTACTAAAAGTAAGGTAGTCCACATGCTAAAGTAGTACCCAGTCAAGACTATTGAACATAGAGACATATGGCAAATCTGCTGAGAATAAAAATAACAGACAAATTCAACAAAATATATAAGGAATTTTTTTTTTTAAATACAGTATAACCAATAAACTACTTTCTATGAGTTTTTGCTGTTCCAGAAAGAAAACTGGAAACTGTCAAAGAAGAAGGGGAGGAGGCAGAATGCATAATGGAAAATGAACTAAAAGTACGACTAGACATTGTTAATGGAATGTGTCGAAGGCCCTCAGGATTCAATTGGACAGCAGCAGATCTACGGAAAGGGGAAGAGGGGTCGAAAAATGAGCCAATATAATGTTGGCCATAGTTATATCAAATAATAATAGCACAATATCAACTGTTAAGTGATCCAATCAAGTGATTCTCAAGAAAAAATAATTGAAACTGACCTGGCATATATTGTCCAGTGTGTCATAGAGGTTAACTGCATTTGCATAATGTAAAACTTTATGTTAGTTATCCAAGCTGTTAAAATTAAATAATATTTCATTTAAACATTTCAAAAATTTGCACCTTGCACTTACTACAATGCCACGAAATTCAACATTGTTTTTACTTATATATCACACAATTTTCTGATGAAATAAACATAAAAACTGAACTGAACTGTCTTGCATTACAATTCATAATATTAATCAAATAAAACATTTTGAAGGCCAATTAAATTTAATTCATGTTATCTTCAATATTAAATCTTCTGTGAAAATAACATAAACACCAAAAATATTATATTCTATCAATAAATAGATTTCATGCTCACTTCTTGAAAATCTGTAGGTAAAAAATAAAAACTAACAATTATCTGAATCTGGTTAAGATGAGTAACCCCCAGAACCCCTTGTGAAGTTAAATAACCCCATGGATTGTTAGCTTATATTAGGTTATTTTTTGTTAGGGTAGGTTAAGTCCAGTTAGATGACTTGCCTTGTATATATAAATGACAAAAGAGCACCCTGGGGTTACTTGCCCTTATAAGATCCAGTAATCTAGTATCGATAATCATAAGTTTACTTTTCCCAAGTCTACATGCTTAAATTCCTAGGGAAATGGGGTGAAATATCCTTCAGAAATATCCAGTTTCATTATGTACATATCAATCACTCTTGTCCTAAAATGTTACTGCACTAAAGCGGAGCATTCATTGCAAAGAAAGATTAAGATTCATTTTGTGCACCCCTTCCAAAGCCTACTCTAGAAATCAGTTTTGCCACCACTTACTGAAAAGTGCGGTTGTGATGTACAAACAGCCAAATTCACCCATCTAAAATGTGTAAGGCTTCAAGTTTAAGTTAGATTGGGTTAGTACAGTTTGGCTGGGTTAGTCTAGGTTAAATTACTTAAGTATTCACTGTCGCCCATTAATTTCGGCTTTAACACGAAAAACTGATTTTCTAGAAACCAATTATCAAAATAATTCAAAATTCATCGAAATCTATCAGAAAAATGTAGTTTGGTCCAAATATAAAAAGAGTGCATGTAAACGAGTCTTAAACCAATTTATAAAAATTTCCAAGCAAATTAATGCAAACTAGAGAACCCATAATCTTGTACACTACAACTCTTTCGCTGTTAAAGTTTGACAAAAATTTTCTGGATCGCATGTAAAGCTCAACAACCCTGAATATTATTAGGGTAGGCTACTTACCTTATATATATATATATATATATATATATATATATATATATATATATATATATATATATATATATATATATATATATATATATATATATATATATATATATATATATATATATATATATATATATATATATATATATATATATATATATATATATATATATATATATTATATATATATAACTCCAGAGCACTTTGGGGTTACTCTGCAAGATCTAGATTCTAAATACTGTACAGTACTCATAAAGAAAATGAATGCAACTCAGAGAACCCATAGTCTTGTACAATACAACTCATTAACTGTTAAACTTTGACATATATTTACTTTGTAAACATGTTATAGCTCTGAAGCTGCTTAATGGTTTAAGAAATCTACATAAGAGGTAGACTGTGTACTTAACACATGAAATATACACACTATTCCAACAGTTAACTTATTTACCTTGAATAGGTGTTAGGGATGAGGTTATGACAATCTTGATACTACAATTCTGTTAAGTTTTAAAGATGATTTTACAAAACACTATAAGTTAAATTTTTTTTTTATACATATAATGCCTTCGACTACCAGTTTTCTGGGTGTCAAATACCAATAAAAAAAAGAAGTGGTGGTTAGGGGTAAAATTCTTGTGTTCCTTCTAATATGACCCAAATGTTAGTTTTGGTTCGTTACGTAGCTTAAATGGGAAATTTGGGGTATTTCTGCAGCAACGTGGCTCACGTGAAAATTGGCAGTGTCGGTTTCGTCTCTCGGGTGTACTTTGCAGCTGTTCCCTTCTGGTTTTACTAATCTTTATTAATAAAACTATACGACAATTTTTTTTGTCAAAGGCCCGATTTCTTAAACAGTGTAAACCTAGGATACCATATTGTTAGTTAGCTAGACACACAAATGGATTTCATAAACGCATCTGGCATGGTTCTGTGTATGGCTCGGATCCCATGTGGGATCCTTGTCATACACAGAACCGGGTCAGATGCGTTTATGAATTCCATTTGTGTCTAGCTAACTAACAATATGGTATCCTAGGTTTACACTGTTTAAGAAATTGGGCCAAAGTAAAAGTTTTCCAGGGGTGGGTGACGTGAGTTTTAGACATGTGCCAGAGAATATACTATTAAATAGGGTATGTAATACGAGTTATGGAGGGGTACACAAAACGAAACTTAACCATATACTTAATAAAATACTGAAATATTGCTCACTAATGTGCCCCGAACGCTATTCATGATGATTTTTTTTTCTAAAGCGGTATTTATAATAATCACACTCGAATAATGCTAAGTTTAGCTGTATAATTTCAGAGTTGCCAGATATTAATAGTTGCAAGTAGCTTGCTAAAAGATTGACAGTAGTTATGACAGCCCAATATTTTTAGAGATTGATATACATCGCAGAGCAAATTAATTTAATGATACACTTTATAATGGATGTTCTCTTCATGAAAGAGCAATTAGTATAGAATGATTTTGTTTAAGATTCGTTTTATGTACCCCATCCAAAGCCTACTAGAGAAATCTGTTGTTACCACTTACTGAAATGTGCAGTACTGCTTATATATATATATATATATATATATATATATATATATATATATATATATATATATATATATATATATATATATATATATATATATACTCAAATTGACCCTTTTATGGTATGTAAGGCCTAAAATTTGAGCGAGATTAGGTTAGCTTAGTTAGATTAGTTTACTTAAGTATCCACCGCCGCTCACGAATTTCGGCCCTAAGACAAAAAATAGATTTCCGAATAATTAAAAACACATCGAAATCTATCAGAAAAATAGTCAGGGCCAAAAATAGAAAGGGTGAAGGAAATGTATCTTACTCATTTTTGTCATAATTGGCAAAGGGAAATAAAAAATTCAAATATCATTCGAAGAGCATTTTTCGTGTTCTTGTAAGTACGCATTGACTAATTGTCATTTTGGCAGTATTGAAAATAAATACTGACAGAAGAGCACTTACGAGAGTGCATTTTGTAAGATATACTACTGATGTTACTTATTACCATGTCAAATAACTGGTGACAGAGTATTCGTTGTAGTATTTAATCTTCCTTTATTATAACCAACATTATCACTCAGTTTAGAGCGCATAAGATATAACACTTTACCAAGTTAAATATAGCGTCAAAACAGCACTTAAAGTGTCAAACTGATAGGAGATAGAAGAGATAATATAATGAGATGATTAAGAAAAATTAGATTCAGTGAAAAACGCTAAGGTCGCAACACTGGCATCATCATGGAAAAAAAAAAAAAAAAAAAAAAAAGTCCATTTAGTGACGTCATGAAATATTACCCAATAACCAAACTCAATAGCTTATCTTAGATTGCCATCGTTCGGTATCGATATCCACCCCTGAGGGTGGCCGGGCCTTGGTGGGCCCTGAAGTGGGATCGTCTGGATCTGGAATACATCTGTAAAGATAAGAGGGAACAGAGGTGTTCCGCTCAGAGTTAATAGTCTCCTTCAATTTTTGAGGTGCCTTGTTGAGAGAAAGGGAAAGTCGAGGTAGGATAGGGGTGAAGAAGGGAGAGGTGATGGCGCCACGTGCACACTTTTAACACTTGGAGGACCACCAGGAAAGAAGGGCGAGAGAAACTAGACAAAAACAAATTTATGAATATACAACAACAAAAAATAACTGGATGAACGAAATACGGAAGAGAAAAATTAATAAAAAGAAGGGATCTTGCTGATGACCAGCAAGGACAAGGTTTCCATTTGGAACCACACCAGCGTGTGTTGAGCTCATGCTGGAGAGGCTGAGGAACAGATTTTCATCCTCATGAGCTCATGTCTTGACAAAGAGCATGAGTTGTTGCCAGGTTATCTAGGAGGAGGGTACTGACAGATTGCCATCATATCAACCAATCTCATAATATAATGGACATTCATTACGAAATATTTAATTTGTGAGTGACCAATCATAACACCTAGTAATAATAAAAACACTTTGGCGGCAAATTAAACATTCATGGTCATAATTTTTACTTTTTTTTTTAAGAGGATTATGAATGTTTTCTAACATTAACAAGGCCATTATCTTTATATGCCGCAAGAATGCGAGTTGACCCTCCCCAAACCCATGCTGGTAACAGGTCCCCATTAAAAAAAAAAAAACTAACAAATCGACTATTTATTGTTTGGCACTCCGCCAATCGTTGTGATTAGAGTAAAATGGTGCCTTTAGGTAAACTGTAAATAAAACCGAAAATTACACTGTGCTGTCTGTGAAAACTTGCAGATGTAGGACTGAGAATGATCCCTGCAGTGTTTCGTTTGATCAAACACTACATTGGTGCCATCAAATCTTGCAGTCTACCTCAGTAGCCAGTCTACTATAACCTAACTAAAAGTAAGCTAACCATTATTTAATATGGTTTATTTTTGTTATTTATACGTAGAGTGTGGTGTAAATTAGAATAGTTATTGTAGATATTAGTTAATACCTATGTTTCTCGTTTCATTAATCTTTTATTTGGTTTTGTATCACCGAGTTTCTGGCAGTATAATCTGTCGCTATGTTTATAAGATAGAATAATAATCATGAATGGTGAGGGGGTGGCATGGTGATGGAAATTCGTGGGATTGTGATTATGGGATTATGTGTAAAGTTCTATAGCAGTGGTTCCCAAACTTTTCACTACCAAGGACCCCTTTTATTTAAATGATTTTTTCCCCGGACCCCAGGATATTGAAGCGTCTGTCAACTTAACATGCTGCTTTAATAAACTAGCAACAAACTCCTCTTATCAGATAACTAGATTAATTTCTGCAGAAAGACATATGTAAATTTATAAATGGGAAAATATATAAAAATTATAAAGAAAGAAATACAGAACAGAACAGAGCAGAAAAAAAAAATACTTTATCTTAATCTCATTAATGAGATGGGTGATGCTGTTTTGCTGCTACTATGTTTTCAATTTTAGGTTCAATGGCAGACAGTTTTAAGCGAAGATCAGGTTCCACATTCATCCTATTTCTGTATTTTGATTTTATGTAAATGAGCTGTGAGAAAGCCTGCTCGCATAAATACGTAGTAGGGAATGGCATTAGATATTTCAGGGCCTTGGTTGCCAGTTCTGGGTACTCATTTTTCAATAGCAACCAAAAGTCTGATAAATTGTAACGGCTGAAACGTGATCTTAGCGAAGTGTCACATGAAAGTTCAACAAGATTATTTTCTTCTTTTGCTGTTAATTCTTTTACATCTTTTACATTTACATGAAAAGGATCCCTAATCCACTTGTTATTACCATCATGATGAGGAAAATAATCCCTAAAACTGATCTTTAAACCTTGCAAATGCTGAATAAAAAGGCTTCTTATTTCTTCAGAAATGTTTTCTTCAGAAGTTCCAAGAAAGTCATAAAGTGTTGGAAGGGATTCAAACACACCACTATGCAGACGTTCAGACCACAATTCTAATTTCTTGATCATGGCTTCCACTTTATCTTCAACTTTAAAAATAGTTACGGAACTCCCTTGTAGGCTCAAATTTAGGTCATTCAAATAAGTAAAGATGTCAGACATGTATGCTACAATAGCTAGCCACGAAAAGTTATTAAACCATTCTCTCCCATGAAATGATTTATCATGAAGACATAGTCTTATTTCATCACGCAACTCAAATATGCGGGTAAGTACTTTACCGCGGGACAGCCACCGCACTTGATGAATGCAAGAGCAGTTGTTCATGAGCGCTACCCATCTCCTCACAAAGAACACTAGAAATACGAGAATTTAAGGGCTGAGCTTTTATGAAGTTAACTACTTCCACTACTTCATCTAGAGTCGGCTTCAATTTTTCTGGCATTTTCTTTGCTGCCAACGATTCTCTATGTATGCAGCAATGAGTCCACTTGACATTTGGTATTATAGCTTGGATTTTTGCCTTGAGTCCTTTGTACTTTTGCATTGAGTGGTAGACTTTTCCTTGTTAACTGTACTATTTGAAGTTTAGCTTGAATAATATATTACACAATATAATTTTCTGAAATTATTTTCTAGAAAAAGAGTAAAAGATATATATACTTTCTGAAACTCAACTACAAGTATTATTTGATTTTGAGCTATGTATACTAGTTGTGTAATGACAGAGTACTACGCTACGTAGGTGGAGTGGGACCGAGCGGATGTAGTTCATGTATGAATCCTCTCTGACTGTGCCACCTGGGGCTGGGACCCGATTCACTCAAAATTCCTCGAATCGTGAAAAGCTGGCAATCGTTGCCGTAGGGCATTGTGATTACCTAATTGTGATTACCTAATTGTGTTTACGGGAAAGAGCCCAAAGCTCGTATCTTCCCGTCTCCTGATCGGTTCCATTTTATACTTAGTGATACTTATCATACCTGTCCTTAAAACTATGGATTGAGATAGCATTAACTACCTCCTCGCTTAGCGAATTCCAATTATCAACTACTCTTACACTGAAAAAGTATTTTGAAGTGACGGTGATTTTTTAAAGATGTCAATCCGAGATTGGCTTGTAAAAGGGAAACATAAGTGTAAGAGTGTCTCATATTGAAATATATGCTTACTAAAATGTATTATTTAACTCGGACTGTTGCTTATAAAGCTAATATTTGTGGATATAATTATAATCTACTGGACAGAGAAAATTCTAACATTATCTTGTGTATTAGCCATGAATAATAAGAAATAAGCTAATTCTTGGTAACTGCTAACTAAAAATGGTGTTAGGTTGCATATTCATTTGCAGGACCAGTGTCTGGGTCCATTTAAGTTAAAAAAAATAGAGAAGTGGTTTGAACGCTTCTAATATTCAAAATTAATATCAAAGAACAGTTAGGTAAAGGTTCACCTATGAAAGGGTATTGTAAAAAACGTAGCTTGTTATGATTAAAATTCCTTTGTGAGCGTAATCTCTCGTTCAGTTTGATGGATCATTTAACAAAGTCAGCAGCGAAAGCATACCACGACTTGAAAATTGCAATAAATATACATTCTGGCAGGACTGTGTCTAGGGGTATAATTGTAAATTGCATAGGTAAAGAAAGCTTACACATGATTGCAGAGAAACTTAGAACCCAAAGGTTTTCCTTGTTGGTTGATGAATGCACCTACAAAGTAACTCGCTTTGGTTGCTAGGATGTTAGATGATGACAGTGGTTGTACAGGACATTTATCTTCAGTTAGTTGATGTGGCTGATGCTACTGCAGATTCTCTGCTTAATGCCATTCATTAATTTTTTGAAAATCATCGAATTCCATTTAAGAGCATGATTGGTTTTGCAGGCGACAGTGCTGCAGTTATGATGGGTAACTATATTGGTCTAAAATCAAAACTTCAGCGGGTGTCCCCTAGTTTATATGTTCTTGGCTGCATGTGTCATTCTTTGCATCTTTGTTGTTCATCTGCTTGTTTGAAGCTTCCTAAAGTTGTTGAAGAGTTGTGCAGAGATATATATATAATTATTTTTGTCGTAGTCCCAAGCGTATGAACGAATTAAAACAGTTCCAAGAATTCACGAACATACAGCCACACACACCGCGCGTTCAGTGACACACGGAATTGCTCCTCTTAAATTTTTAACTGTTTCGAGTGACTAAGTGCTTAGTGGAAAACTTTACCATAATTTCCATAAATCTGAAATCCTGCAGAGTATTGTGAGTACAAGAACTTATATTTGTTGTAAGACGAGACTGTTCATATTAAAGGAAAAAAAATTGAGAACTTTTTCGTGAGGAGAGAGAGAGAAGCTGCCGTCCAGTTCTGCCTTGAGGGAAATCTAGAAGAGTTGCCAGAGGTGGAGCCATCACATCACATTACCTAATTTTTTGTGTAAACTGGGGAAAGCTCTTGAGCCGTTTACCTGATCCTGTGGTTCTATATATTGTTAAAATCAGCATCCTTCCCATTTATATTAACTAGTTAGTTAGTTTGATACACGAAAAAATTTAATAATAAAAGAAAAAAAAATTACCAAATACCCACCTGTCAACAGTACTGAGTTAAGTTGCCAAGTAGTACAGCAGTCTTATTTTCTTCATTTTTTTTGCTTTTCTTTTAGCTTTCTCTTTTACTATTTTGTTATTTTGTATATATATTGAGTTAAATGTAAAGTCCAATCCCGTGATAACATATCTTGGTTAGCAAGTCAGTTTATCAGTTAGGAAGAATATATAACAGAAACAGGTGGGTGCCACCTCAAACACAAATTCGAATTTTCCTTCAGGTTTGACTTTTGTTTTTCTTTTTCTTTTTATACTTAAATTACCATGGTCAAGTTTTTAAGTTAAGATGTGTGTTACCAGAAAGGAGACAAACTGAGTCACTAAATAGCACTTATATGGAGATATAAAAATTCTGTGTGAAGCTAAATTAGAAGATTTTCTCTTTTTTTTTTTTTTTCCTCTTTCTCGTCTTCTTTCTATATTCTGTGAGAGGGAGAACATAAAAATGAAGCCATCTCTGTCCCAAACCTCTCCCACCCATGGGTCGGGAGAAGGGGTAGTCATCAGGGGACTTAAACAGAGAATCAAGAAGTTAGAGGAAATGGTTATAAGCCTTGATGATAAAATTCGGAATATGGATGGAGAAATGAAAGAGAATGAAACACTCAGAGAACAAATAAGATCTTTGGAGGAAGCAAATAAAGCACAAGGGCAGGAGAGAAAGGAACTAGAAAAAAGAATAAAGAAGCTGGAAGGGGAAAAGAGTCAACTAGAATCTAGAATTTCTAAACAAGAAGATAAAAACAAACAGCTGAATGACAACCTAAAGGAATTAGATGTTAGTTCACTGCTCTCTTCTGAGAGAGACGAGATTGCTGCTTGGAATGTTCAGATTAAGGAAAACATTGAACAGTTCAGAAAAGAGTTCCAGGAGCTGAATATGGAAAATGATGCCATGAAAACGTCCTTTGCTGATGCACTAAAGGGGAATGTGGCAGTAAAAGAGGCTGTAAAGGTGGTGGCACTGGAAAACATACAAACAGTTGACTATAAAGAGACAGTAATCGAAAAAATGAAAGACGTTGTGATGGAAAGGGCAAACCCACTCATCAGACAGGCACTTGATAAGGAGAAGACAGTGGTAATCTCAGGCATAAGTGAATCCCAGGAGCCAACATGGCAGGGGAGACTTGAAGAAAATAAAGCTAGCGTTGTAGACCTGATAAGAAAGCTTGGAGTAGTATGTGGTCCTGAGGATATTGTAAACATACACCAACTAGGTAAATATTCGAGGGAAGGAAAGCCGAGACCAACAAAAGTAACCTTTGAGAGAGGGGAAACATGTAGGGAAATATTGTTGAGAAAAAAAAGTCTAAAAGACCTTCAAGAATGCAAAGAAGTGTTCATTAGACGATACAGAACACAGGAAGAGATGGGAAAGATCAAAAACTTGTTGCAAGAGGCAAGAAGGTTAAATGATGAAAGAAATGAAGAAGAGAAGAAAAATTTTCGTTACAGAATACTTCCAGACAAAGGGGAGATAAAGAAGATAATGACAGAAGATCAGGGGATGGGGCCTCATTAAGATTGTTATACACAAATGCTGATGGATTAGCTGGTAAGGCAGTAGAATTAAAAGATAGGATTCACAACAGTAAGGCAGATATAGTAGCAATTACAGAGACTAAGTTGAGTGAGGACATAAGCAGTGTCACAGTTTTTCCTAAGGGCTTCAGAATACTAAGGGTTGAAAGATCTGAGAGGACTGGTGGAGGGATAGCACTGCTCATAAGTGAGAGGATTCAAGTTGAAGAAATAAACTTGGCTATAGAAAGTGAGTTCAGGGAATTTCTTGTTGCTCGCATAAATACTGGGTCAGAGAGCATTATAATAACTGTTGAATACAACCCACCAAGGAACCAAAATAGGCTTGAAATTTATGAGGAAAGTCATATAGGTACTATTGAAGTCATAAACTCAGTTGTTAACATGGCACGGGAGAAAAAATGTAGGATTTTGATTATGGGAGACTTTAATCATAAAGAGATAGATTGGATAAATCTTGACCCACACAGTGGTGAGGATTCATTTGGGGCAAGATTCCTAGATTGCGTACAAGGGAATTTCCTACACCAACATGTAATGGAACCAACAAGAGCCAGGGGTGGGGATGAGCCATCACTACTTGATCTAGTGTTCACAGATAATGTGTTGGATATTGAAAATATTGAGTATGAACCACCAATTGGAAAGAGTGACCACTGTGTGTTGTTGATGGAGTATATCATTGAAGACATTCTTCCTGAGAGTAGAGGCACTGAGGACATGAGGAGGAACTATCCGAAAGGAGATTACATCAAAATGAATGAGCTTTTTGCAGTTATTGACTGGAGAACCTTATTTTACAACAAATCTGTACAAGAAATGTATGACATCTTTTGTGAGAAATATGGGAAGATAGTAGATTGCTGCATACCTGTCACCAAAGTAGGTGTAATTCATGCCAGAGAGAAATGGTTCGATAATGGGTGTAAAAGAGCTAAGGAGTGGAGAGACAAATGCTGGAAAAGGTATAGGAGGAGAAAAAACACAAATGCCTGGCAAACCTACAAAAGAGCAAGAAATGACTACCTAAGTAAAAGGAGAGAGGCAGAGAGAGATTATGAGAGGGACATCACCAGGAAGGCCAAAGAAAATCCCAAGCTTTTCCACAGCTTTATCAGAGGAAAACTGAAGGTAAAAGAACAGGTTTTAAGGCTAAAGAGAGCGGATGGAAGCATCACTGAGACGGACGAAGAGATCTGCAAAGAATTGAACAAGGAGTTTCAGTCAGTATTTACAGTAGAAAATACCCCACCCCCTCAGATTGCAGTGATAGAAGCTCAAGGGCCGGTATTAGAGAACATCAACCTTACAGCCACAGAGGTATGCAAAGCGCTGATGGATTTAGATGTTCATAAAGCTACAGGTCCTGATGACATATCCCCTCATGTGCTTAAAAAATGCGCAAACACAATATCAGTGGCACTAAGTATCATATTTAAGGAGTCACTGGAGTCGGGGGAGATTCCAAGATGCTGGAAACAAGCAAATGTGATACCTATCTTCAAAAAGGGAAGGAGGGATACGGCTCTGAACTATAGACCAGTTTCCTTGACCAGCATAGTTTGCAAAGTTATGGAGAAACTACTAAGGAAACATATCTCTCTTCACTTGGAATCCTTCAACTTTTTGTCAGTGAGGCAACATGGCTTCAGAGAAGGAAGATCAACAGTAACAAACTTATTAGAATTTTATGATGAGGTAACCCAAATCTTACAGGAAAGAGAGGGCTGGGCAGATTGCATATTCCTAGACTTCCAGAAAGCGTTTGACACTGTTCCACATGGGAGACTTATTAGGAAGCTGCAATCAATGGCTAGAATAGGTGGAAATGTCTTGGAATGGATAAAAACTTACTTAGAAGGAAGGGAACAGAGGGTTAGAGTAAGACACTCAGTGTCTGAATGGAGAAGAGTTAGTAGTGGAGTTCCACAGGGTTCAGTTTTAGGGCCACTTTTGTTCCTTGTATATGTAAATGACCTACCAGAGTCTGTAAATTCATTCATGAATATGTTTGCAGATGATGCAAAGATTGTGAAGAAAGTAAAAAACGAGAACAATGGTAGAGAACTTCAGGAGGATCTAAATAATCTGCATGAGTGGTCAGAAAAGTGGCTAATGAAATTCAATACCTCAAAATGTAAGGTAATGAGAATGGGTACAAGTGCAAGAAGGCCCAAGCTTGACTACTCGGTGGCTGGAGTACAACTTCAAGAGACAGAAAATGAGAGAGATCTAGGAGTAAACATACTGGCAGAAATTTGTCTCCAGAAATACATATAAATGGCGTAGTAAGGGCAGCATATGCATTCTTATCAAATGTAAGGGTAGCCTTCAGGCACATGGACAAGGAAATGTTCAGAAATATTTATGTAACCTATGTGAGGCCAAAACTCGAATATGCAGCCCCCTTTTGGAATCCGCACTTGAAAAAGCACATAGCTAAGCTTGAAAAAGTTCAAAGACATGCCACGAAACTGGTGCCAGAAATACGCAATCTCGGTTATGATGAGAGGCTGAGGGAATTAGACTTGCCATCACTCGAAGCTAGAAGAGTAAAGGGGGATATGGTGACAGTCTTTAAATTCCTTCATGGTTATGATAGAGTGGATAGGGATCGATATTTCGATATGGCTGGCTCTAGAACTAGAGGTCATAGTTTGAAGCTTCGTAAGAAAACTTCTTTGCAGGATGTAAGGAAATACTTTTTCAGTGTAAGAGTAGTTGATAATTGGAATTCGCTAAGCGAGGAGGTAGTTAATGCTATCTCAATCCATAGTTTTAAGGACAGGTACGATAAGTATCACTAAGTCTAAAATGGAACCGATCAGGAGACGGGAAGATACGAGCTTTGGGCTCTTTCCCGTAAACACAATTAGGTAATCACAGAATTTTACGTCCAAGTCAGACTTGCTGGTTGTTTTTTCAGTGTGTGGTGGACAGAATTTTGGAGCCCTGGAATGCTCTTGTTTTGTATTTTCAAGGTGCTGTTCTGGAAGATCACTTAGAGTCTATTGAGAAAATCTATGGAGCACTGACGAATCCAGTGTATAAAATGTATTTTAAGTTTCTAAGTTATATTCTACCTGTTGTTACCAAAATGAACAAGGAATTCCAAGGTGAAGGTGTTCAGATTCACCATGCACTTGATAAAGTATGTGCTTTATACAGATCTGTTCTTTCAAATTACACGAAGAGAGAGGTACTGGACACCCTAGACATATTTGCAGTGAATCATCATGACCCACATAACTCTCTGAGTGAAAAAACTGTGCATTTTGGCACTAAGGTCCAGAGAATGCTTGTAGAGGCTGGTTCGTGTCCCACTATTGAGGCATCTCTTGTTTCTGGATTTAGAGTCAAGTGCCTTAATTTCTATGTTGAAATAGCAACTTTTCTTAGTGTACTGGATCATAAACTTTCTATCAGTAAAACAATGAGAGATTTAACTGAGTTATTGGGTATATTCCCAAACCTTGTTTCTGAACCCCTACATGATGCTGTAAATGATGACTAGAGAAATCTTCCTTTTCACGCAACCAAGATACAAGAGATATCTGATCCTGTACAGTTTTGGTTTAAAGTCGGAGCCTTAGAGGATGCTGACAAATCTCAGGTATTTCCTCACCTTTCTGATTTTATGCTATTATTACTTTTGCTGCCTAGTTCTTTTTAATTGAATTTTTGAAGAAGATATTCATAATACCTAGATGATTTTGTTACAACTAAGAGAATAGGATAGGTGATTTTCAGCCATTTTTAGAGGTTAACGGATTTGTCATTTCAGCACATATGCAAATTATTTCTTAACTTGAACAAAATTGAATTAAACAACTGATGTTTTCCCTTGACACATTGATTTTCAAGATTTTTTTTGTATGTTAGCGTTTTAATCATCATATTTTTATAAAATAGAAAGTGGTACATGTTGTGGTACATTTTGTAATATTTAATAATATGAATGGTACATTTTCAGTGAAGCGTATGGTGAAATTTTTTTTTTCCGAGGTGGCAACACTGATGCAAGTAGTATAATGACGGGCATGATGTTAGAAATGGGTGGGGTTGCAGTCAAGGATATAGCATGGCTAAGGAAGAAAGATGACTGAAATCACATTAATGTGTCAGAACTGGATGCTATGATGAAAGGAATCAATTTAGCTTTAAAGTGGATTTGCGAGAGCTTGAGATGAGAACTGATTTAGATAAAATGTTAGGCTAGGTCAACTCTGGTTTGACTGCTGAGAACAGAGTCTGTACAGAGGGAGCTGGGGAGATCATTGTAAAGTGCCTGCTGGGATGTTGAGGGAATTGATCGATGAATATGGGTTGTGGGCGAGTTTAGTCTGTGCAATCAGGACAGAACGAGAAAGATGACCTAACCAAAGTGGAAAAGATTTGACTTTGGATATCTGAGAAGAGGAAAGAAAAGATGGCAGAAATATGTTGTATGGGATCTCTTAAGTGTGAGGGAGTTGCATCAAAGTACCACATTGGGGTTGATAGGACAATGTTTGTGGCAAGAATGATTGATCCTACAGTGACGAGGGATGAAGTTTGGTAAGTGGTAAAGAGTAGCGTTCGCTGTCAATGGACCTTGCACCAAGGTCACATATGACGGAAAATTAGAATGGAGAATGATTGGAAAAGATTGGCAATTGATTTGACTCATTATCAGCAAAGGAGATATTTAGCTATGGTAGACTGTGGTCATGGTCAGTTTGCAATCTGCAAAAAGTTGAGGAAGGAGATTGTGGAGGAGATTGCGACTATATTGAACGAGGTCTTTCTAGAAAGGGGTCCAGTCAATGAGGTATTGATGGATAATAGCACTTCTTTCCAGTCACAGGCTGTGAAGGAAATGTTGGACAGATAAAGTATCAGTTCCTTTTTAAGATCAGCTTATCGACCTGATGGAAATGGGATTATGATAAGTTGCCTAGGTTGGGACAAAATGAGAAAACAGTGTCTCAAAGAGCAGTATTTTAGCATGAGTGGCAACATTCGAGTGTAGTGCTAATGGTAATTGGGATGGAGGAGGAAGAAGTTATATTTATACAAATGGGAGATGAGGTTTGGGTGAAGCATGAAAGGGAGTACACATCTCAGTGGAGAAGAGGGATTGTGATGGACGTGCATTCCTAGAATAACATTACTTTCAGCGGAATGCTGCAATACCTATTGGGTCTGCGGCGGGTGGTGTGTAGTGAAGAAAGTGAGGTAGAAGAAGGTGGTGAGGTAGTTCTACGATGATCTCAGTGAGAGGGGCGGATGCCAGGGCAGATGAGAGATAATATCTTGGGAGGTTTTAGTAATAAATATTAGACTGATCTTGATGTCAAGGGGGGTGAGGTGTAAATTAACATTGTTATTGTTAAGATATTAGTTATTGCCCCTGGTTTTGGTTTATTTAATGCTTTTGTTTGGCTTTGTATCAACGAATTTTGGGTAGTATAATCTGTCGCTTGTTTATAAGGTAGTGTAATAACCTTGAGTGGTCTGGGGTTTGGCATGGTGATGGGAATTGAGGGGGTAGAGTTCAGAGGGTCTAGAGTGAAGGTAAGTATTTTGTAAGTTGTGCTGAAATATGTCTGCTGCTTTCTTGGTTTTATTTGGTTCATTTGGTTACTCAGGTCAGTTTGCTTGTTCATTGTGGCCTCCTTGACACACTGATTTATGTTTCATTTTTCTGAACTAGTTTCCAGAGTGAGTAGTGTAGTTTCTGTCCGTTTTCACTTCACAAAAAGGAATGTAATCTCTTGAAATGATGGTTATGTTAGGTTATGGTATAGTAGACTGCAAATACTGATGTTAACTGCAAGTGCACTATTGGATTATGCAATAGTTCACACTGCATGTACAATTGGATGGTGCATTTAGAAGGAAAAGTTGGATTACAGCCGTATAAGACACATTTTCTGCTTATTTGCTCTTTTTAAATGATAACAGGAAGAGAAAATAAAAAAGTTTATATTAATTTGTCATAAATAACAGCAAATTAATATTTTCCCTGTAAAATTTATTAATATTTTGCCTATCAATTGTGTTCTTGTGGGTCTGTCTGAACCAAAATGGTTGTAGTGCTATAGAAATAAGTAAAGTGATTAAATAATTAGAATACAAGTGCTTAGAGCATTACTGATAATACAGTACATTATTAGCAGATTTTATACCAACAGCTTACAACAAATCTTACGACCATATGCTTATACAGTACTTCAAAATACTGCATCACTAGAAAACAAGCTGTCTGCAACCTAATATTGTTAGATTATAATATAAAGTAACACAATAGACTATAGCTGAAGATATAATCTTCACCCATTTACAAAGTGTGATATATATATATATATATATATATATATATATATATATATATATATATATATATATATATATATATATATATATATATATATATATATATATATATATTTTTTTTTTTTTTTTTTTTTTTTTTTAAAGAAATGGGGGCTATGATATAGTTGAGAAAATTAATGGATCAAACTTCCTGAAGATATTGTTAGCTTATATGAGTATTTCAATACTGTGTGGAAATAAATTTGGTGCAGGAAAAGCTATAATATCAAAATTTAGTTAATTTAGATATAAATCCAATGTGGCAAATTTATGAAGTTTGATTTTTTTAAATGGCAAGTGATAAATAATGCTTAATTTTACTGCCCTACTGCTGGAAAGGGAACTGCTGAGTTCTGAGGGCAAATTATATATATATATATATATATGTATATATATATATATATATATATATATATATATATATATATATATATATATATATATATATATATATATATATATATTATATATATATATATATATATATATATATATATATATATATATATATATATATATATATATATATATATATATATATATATATATATATATATATATATATATATATATATATATATATATATATATTATATAATAGTTGAGCATCAGAGAGGAATTTTGAGTTATATATATATATATATATATATATATATATATATATATATATATATATATATATATATATATATATATATATATATATATATATATATATATATATATATATATATATATATATATATATATATATATATATATATATATATATATATATATATAATGTATTTCTTACCTGCAAGATGATAATAATCTTGTAGATATCTTTTATGTTGCCGAGTGTGGGCCTCTTTATTTATGAATGTTGCTATTATATCACATATCCCATTTTCGTCACAGATGACTTAGGATTAATAAGAAGTATATAAAACACTCCTTCCTCAACAGGGTTTATTACGTAGAAGAAATTAATAATATGTTACATAAATTTATGACTAATGAAATTACAATAACAAATGAGAATCTACTTAGAGGGATCAAAATCATAAGTACTTTATACAGAATCAAATATAGAAGAATTACATCCTATATAGGCTTCTTTCAAGTCATACTCTTTGCACTTAAGAATGTTATTCATTTGCTTATAGAAAGCGGTAATTTTAAATGGAGAATATCTTTGACAAAATGCATAACTGCTTAAATACATAACAGTCTCCTTTCCCCTAAAATGAACTGGCCCCTTTTATTTAAACAATAAGTTACCTGAGATACAAAATTACACTTAGGATACATATTGAAATAAAGTAACTATATTACTACATATTTCCTTATAGGTCTAATATTTCTGGAGGCTTTCCTCTGTTCCTCCAATCAGGTAATACAGACTCAACTCTTTCTGGTCTCCCTGGATCTTTACCGCTGGGTTGTAGCTGGTCAATGTGTCGTCTGACTACCTTGCCATCATCCAATTCTACTTTGTAATTCAGATTTCCTAACTTCTTTTTAACTTTTCCTTTAGACCATTTTTCCTTATTGTTATACATTCTGACTACTACGCTTTCATTTTCACTGAATTGTCTAATCTTTCCAATTTCTTTCAACCTTTCATATATTTCATTTTCTTTTTTTACGTTTTGAGTCAGGTAGAAGTAGATCTAACTTACATCTGAGTCTCCTTCCCATCAATAGAACTGAAGGACAAACACCTGTTGCGGTATGAGGTGTTGTCCTATATGTGAGTAAAAACTTATTAAGAGAATTATGAATGTTCATGGCATTAGCATTACACATTTTCATTGCATTTTAAAAGGTTTGTACCATTCTTTCTGCTTCACCATTTATTGATGGGTGGTAGGGTGCAGATAATGTATGTCTAATGCCATTTACCTTTAAGAAATGCTCTAACTATTCTGAACAGAACTGAGGACCATTATCTGCAACTACTCTCTCTGGAGTACCATGAGTAGAAAATAATGTCAGGAGGACTTTAATTGTATTTAGAGAAGTTGTCGTCTGCATTGGAATGATATCTGGCAGGAACTGGTTATCAGTTATTATTATCGTTCCCCTCACAACTCTTTCTTCTGAGTTCGTTCATCTCGTCGTCCAATAATGTATTTCTCACCTGCAAGAATGATAATAATCTTGTAGATATCTTTTATGTTGCCGAGTGTGAGCCTCTTTATTTATGAATGTTGCTATTATATCACATATCCCATTTTCGTCACAGATGACTTAGAATTAATAAGAGGTATATAAAACACTCCTTCCTCAACAGGGTTTATTACGTAGAAGAAATTAGTAATAAGTTACATAAAATTACGACTAATGAAATTACAAGAACAAACGAGAATCTACTTAGAAGGATCAAAACCATAAGTACTTTACACAGAATCAAATGTAGAAGAATAACATCCTATATAGGTTTCTTTCAAGTCATACTCTTTGTACTTGAGAATGTTATTCATTTGCTTATAGAAAGCGGTAATTTTAAATGGAGAATATCTTTGACAAAATACATTACTGCTTAAATTCGTAACAATATATATATATATATATATATATATATATATATATATATATATATATATATATATATATATATATATATATATATATATATATATATATATGTACATACTGTATATATATATATATATATATATATATATATATATATATATATATATATATATATATATAGTGCTCCCTCGTTTTTTGCGGGGGTTCGGTTCCAGGACCGGCCACGATAGGTGAAAACCGCGAAGTAGGAGCACAATAATATACATAGGTATTTTACATTTATTTTTACCTTTACTGTAAAAACCCTCCCTGCACTGTTAACAAACCACCCTTTACTTTATTAATAACAGTGTGCAAGCGTAAATTTATATGAATGTGATAGGAAAGTTTACTATGAATGAGGTGATGACGACGTGTACATACTCTATAGCCAAATACTCCACAGCCAATGACAGCTTTATGGCTGCTTTTTGCGAGAGAAGAACTAGGTAATGGGGAATTGCTGTTGCTGTTTCTTCTTTTGTGCAAAGATGGTCTTGTAAGGAGTCATGGCATCGTCGATAATATTGCAGAAGTTCACCGAACGAACCATATTATCGTCATGCTCCTGCGACAGTTGTTGGAGTTCTTTCACATGTTTATACATGGCTGCCATACGTTCGAGTGTAAGGCCAGATTCTTCGACTTCTTCGTCCGTATCTTCTGGTTGTTCTTCTTTCTCTTCTTTGCTCGCTGATTTTGCCATTTCCTCCAAGTCTTCATCCGTCAAAGGCTGCGAGTGGTAGTCGATCAGTTCATTCACGTCTTCATGAGTCATATCTTTAAAGCCTTCTCCTAGAAATGCAGCCAACTTCACAGCTTTTGCAACTGCCGAGTTATGGACTTTGTCAGGAGCAAATCCCTTGTAGTTGTAGATGTTTTTGGGCCACAATTTCTTCCAGCTGGCATTGATTGTGGCCAGCTACATCTCTCTGATTGCATTCTGAATATTTTAAAGGCAAGTAGCAATTGTGTAGTTATGCCAGTACGTCTTCAGTACGAATTCTTTGTCCGCATCCATGGAGTCAACCAGGTTCGCCAGGGCATTTCATGTGTAGAGGGCCTTGAACGCACGAATAACGCCTTGATCCATAGGCTGAATCAGTGATGTCGTATTCGGTGGCAGGAACTCTACTTGAACACCGTTATATTGGATATCAGTTGCTTTGCCACCAGCATTATCCATCAAAAGAAAGACTTTAAAGTCAAGGCCCTTCTCCGCAAGATAAACTTTGACCTTAGGGATAAAGCATTGGTGAAACCAGTTCAATGTGAGGCTTTTTGTGATCCAGGCCTTAGGGTTATGCATGCAATACACTGGCAGCAGATTCTTGTTTTTGTTCTTTAAAGCCCTAGGGTTCTTAGACTTGTAGATAAGCCCGGGCTTTAACATGAAGCCCGCAGCATTCCCGCACATGACGAGGGTAACGAGGTCTTTGTGCGCTTTAAATCCCAGGGCTTTAGCTTCTTCCTTGAAGAAAAAAGTGCAAGACGGCATTCTCTTCCTAAATAACCCAGTCTCATCCATGTTAAAGACTTGCTCAGGAGCATATTCACCTTCCTCAATAATTGTCTTGAAATCTTTCTTTACATATTCTCAAGCTGCAGCTGTATCTGCAGAGGCAGCTTCACCATGCACTGAAACACTCTTTAGGCCAAAGCGTCTTTTAAATTTGGCGAACCATCCCTTGTTTGCTACGAATGATTGTTTCCTCGGTGGAGAATCGTTGGAGGGTCCTGGTTGTGGGTCGTTGATATCTTCTTCTCTCTCCTCCTCCTCATGGTCACCACTGTCGTCGTGGTGTTCATTTGCAGTGAATGTCTTGTACAGCTTCTTCTCCTATGTAAGTATGATATTGGTGTCTATGCTGATGTTCTTCTTCCTGCAATCAGCAATCCACAGGGTCAAAGCAGATTCCATCCGCATTTCTATCTTATTGCGGGGTGTTACGACCCTCTTTGCTGTTTTACTAAAGGAAATAGTCTCTGTTTTCCTGATATTTGCCTCGTCTTGTTTGATGTATCAAACAGTAGATTCGTTGATGCCGAAATGGCAGCCGACATCCACAAACCTTCTTCCTTCCTTCAGCATATCTAACAGATTTACCTTATCTACAATAGTCAACATCTTCCTTTGCCACTTAGGCTTACTAACAGAAGCCGTAGAAGATGAAGGACTCTTGGGAGGCATTGCAGAGGTTGAAATACAAAATTTTCACAAGATCACAAGCACAACGTATGAAGAAGCACAACGCGAATGGCGCACATGTGAGTTAACTGAACGGGTGAGGCGAGACAACGGAAGATGCTGGGAGAATGAAGCTTCAATCAAAAAGCCAATCAGACCCCATGATACAGAACATACAGAAAAATAATTATGTGATTCATTGTCTCCTGCCCATCAGCCAATAGCATCCCATGTACTATCTCACGTAGGTGCGACCCTTTGCATTTTCCAAGACGCCAATACAGTGTATGCTATCGAACAATATTTTACATGGTGCAATGCTGTGAGTTACATGATTAAATTTATGTTTTTTACTATTTTTTACTGTTTTATTATTCTTAGGCTAGGAAATACTTTTTTTTTATCAATAAAATAATGAAAATAGCTGCTATTTTAATATTTGTTAGCTCATTTCATCCGAAATGCCAATGCCAATATCGTACTTTCTGTGGTGCAGAGTTACATGTTTAAATTTATGTTTTTTACTATTTTTTACTGTTTTATTATTCTTAGGCTGGGAAGTACTTTTTTTTATTATCTATAGAATAATTATTTTTTTTCAATAAAATAATGAAAATACTGAAAATCTAATATTTCCACATATCGTGGATTCTCACATATACCCAGGAAAAAAAAAAGCTCGCCAAAAAAAAAAACCGCAATGCACTGAATTCGCGAAAGGTGAACCGCATTATAGCGAGGGTTCACTGTATACAGTATATATATATATATATATATATATATATATATATATATATATATATATATATATATATATATATATATATATAGTATATATATATATATATATATATATATATATTATAATTTTTTTTTTCCCATTTCAGACTTATTCCAGACAAAGGGGAGATAAAGAAGATGATGATAGAAGATCAGGGGATGGGGCCTCATTAAGATTGTTATACACAAATGCTGATGGCTTAGCTGATAAGGCAGTAGAATTAAAAGATAGGATTCACAACAGTAAGGCAGATATAGTAGCAGTTACAGAAACTTAAGTTGAGTGAGGACATAAACAGTGTCACAGTTTTTCCTAAGGGCTTCAGAATATTAAGGGTTGAAAGATATGAGAGGATTGGTGGAGGGATAGCACTTCTCATAAGTGGAAAGTATTCAGGTTGAAGAATTAAACTGTGCTATTGAAAGTGAGTTCAAGGAATTTCTTGTTGCTCGCATAAATACTGGGTCAGAGAGCATTATAATAACTGTTGTATATAACCCACGAAGGAACCAACATAGGCTAGAAGTTTATGAGGAAAGTCATATAGGTACTATTGAAGTCATAAACTCAGTTGTTAACATGGAACAGAAGAGAAAATGTAGGATTTTGATTATGGGAGATTTTAATCATAAAGAGATAGACTGGATAAATCTTGACCCACCCAGTGGTGAGGACTCATTCGGGGGAAGACCCCTAGATTGTGTACAAGGACAGATAACGTGTTGGATATTGAAAAAAATTAGTATGAACCACCATTTGGAAAGAGTGACCACTGTGTTGTTGTTTTTGATGTATGAAATATGGGAAGATAGTAGATTGCTGCATACCTGTCACTAAAGTAGGTTTAATTCATGCCAGAGAGAAATTGTTCAATAATGTGTGTAAAAGAGCTAAGGAGTGGAGAGACACATGCTGGAAAAGGTACAGGAGGAGAAAAAACATATATGCCTGGCAGACCTATAAAAGAGCAAGAAATGATTACCTAAGTAAAAGAAGAGATGCAGAAAGAGACTATGAAAGGGACATCACCAGGAAGGCTAAAGAAAATCTAAAACTTTTCCACAGCTTCATCAGAGGAAAACTGAAGGCAAAAGAACAGATTTTAAAGCTTAAGAGAGCGGATGGAAGCATCACTGAGACCGATGAAGAGATCTGCAAAGAATTGAATAAGTAATTTCAGTCAGTATTTACAGTAGAAAATACCCCGCCCCCTCAGATTGCAGAGATAGAAGCTCATGGGTCGGTATTAGAGAACATCATCCTTTCAGCCACAGAGGTATGCAAAGCACTGATGGAATTAGATGTCCATATAGCTACAGGTCGTGATGATATATCACCGCATATACTTAAAAAATGCGCAAATTTAATATCAGTGGCACTAAATATCATATTTAAAAAGTCGCTGGAGTCAAGGGAGATTCCAAGATGCTGGAAACATGGAATGTGATACCTATCTTCTAAAAGGGAAGGAGGGAAAAGGCTGTAAAGTATAGACCAGTTTCCTTGACCAGCATAGTTTGCAAAGTTATGGAGAAACTACTAAGGAAGCATATCTTTCTTCACTTGGAATCCTTCAACTTTTCGTCAGTGAGACTACATGGCTTCAGAGAAGGTAGATCAACAGTAACAAACTTATTAGAGTTTATGATGAGGTAAGCTGAATCTTACAGGAAAAAAGAGGGCTGGGCAGATTGCATATTCCTAGACATCCAGAAAGCATTTGACACTGTCCCACAAGGGAGACTTATTAAGAAGCTGCAAGCAATGGCTAGAATAGGAGGAAATGTCTTGAAAGGAAAAACAAAAAAACATACTTAGAAGGAAGGGAACAGAGGGTTAGAGTAAGACAGTGTCTAAATGGAGAAGAGTTAGTAGTGGAGTTCCACAGGGTTCAGGTTTAGGGCCACTTTTGTTCTTTGTATATGAAAATGACCTTCTAGACTCTATAAATTCATTCATGAATATGTTTGCTGATGATGCAAAGTTTGTGAAGAAAGTAAGGAACGAAAACACTGGTAGAGAACTTCAGGAGGATCTAAATAGTCTGCATGAGTGGTCAGAAAAGTGGCTAATGAAATTCAGTGCTTCAAAATGTAAGGTAATGAGAATGGGTACAAGTGCAAAAAGGCCCAAGCTTGACTACTCGGTGGCAGGAGTACAACTTCAAGAGACACAGAATGAGAGAGATCTAGGAGCAAACATGCTGGCCGATTTGTCTCCAGAAATGTATATAAATGGCATAGTTAGGGTAACATATGCTTTCTTAGCAAATGTAAGGGTAGGCTTCAGGCACATGGACAGGGAAATACTCAAAACTATTTATGTAACCTATGTGAGGCCAGAACTTGAATATGCAGCCCCCTTTTGGAATCTGCACTTGAAAAAGCACGTCCTTAAGCTAGAAAAAGTTCAAAGACATGTCACGAAACTGGCTCCAGAAATACGCAATCTCAGTTATGATGAGAGGCTGAGGGAATTAGACTTACCATCACTCGAAGCAAGAAGATTGAGGGGGATGTGGTGACAGTCTTTAAATTCCTTCATGGTTATGATAGAGTGGATAGGGATCGATGTTTTGAAATGGCTGGCACTAGAACTAGAGGTCATAGTTTGAAGCTTCCTAAGAAAATTTCTTTGCAAGATGTAAGGAAGTACTTTTTTTTAGAGTAAGAGTAGTTGATAATTGGAATTGGGTAAGCGACGAGGTAGTTAATGCTAACTCAATCCATGGTTTTAAGGACAGGTATGATAAGTATCACTAAGTACAAAATGGAACCGGTCAGGAGACGGGAAGGTACGAGCTTGGGGATTTTTCCCATAAACACAATTAGGTAATTACTCTCTCTCTCTCTCTCTCTCTCTCTCTCTCTCTCTCTCTCTCTCTCTCTCTCTCTCTCTCTCTCTCTCTATATATATATATATATATATATATATATATATATATATATATATATATATATATATATATATATATATATATATATATATATATATATATATATATTTTTTTTTTTTTTTAAGTCAAGGCGCTAAACGCCTTGACTTAGTAATCATAAGTCCTAGGTTCGAGTCCCGGTCGGGGTAAAAAAAAAATGATTCATATATATATATATATATATATATATATATATATATATATATATATATATATATATATATATATATATATATATATATATATATATATATATATATTGCCTTTCATCAGGAGTAATTCTATGGAAATGGCTGTGTAGACTCATGATAGAGTAAGTTTTTTTCTGGAACGGAATAATTAAAAGCAAAAATAATCCTTGTGTGCTCATATTTATTAATACATAATGTGTTTGCCTATTAACTATAAAATTATTGCATTCCTTACAATAGAATTAGAAGGAATAATTTATACTTGTCTATGCAAACAGCTTATAGTGTGTTCAGTTCTTTTTCCTTTAGATCCATTACATTCCCTTTGTACAAAAGTACACGCTGCTGTGGTTGGAAAGTGTTTGAGATTTGACATATAGCCCGTTCCCTGTCAAGATTCCCCCTCTAAGTACTGTATTGTGTTTTAAAGTAAGATTTAATCTTAATGCTTATTTCAACTATGCTCTTTGCTAAAACCGTGGTTACTCCCAAGAGACAAGTTATTGTTTGCTATTTTATCTGTAATAATCCCCATTCGAATGTGGACTAGCACAGATAGGTTGGAGCTAGGGAATTTATCCTGGATGCTTTTCCTTACAACTCACGGTGGGTGCAAACACCAATATGTCACGTGTTGTGTCGACTGCTCTAACTACTGCACTACCGCGGTCAGTGGCCCAGTCACATAATATGCCATTTTTTATGGTGTCATTGCCATGGAAGAAGAGATCTGCAGACTAGAGATGGGAGATTAAAAGGGGGGGGGGGAGGAGCCATATGTGACATTAATTGGCAAAAAGTAAGACCTTTCTCTAAGAAGCACTTAAGTTAAATACCCAGTTAGTTATTTTAGACCAGAGAAAATTTAGAATTTATGACTGCAAGGTGATTAAAAGTCAGTGGATTGATTTGTTATGCAACTCACAATTACAGCCCTGTAAGGACCTCATGTGGAGTGTGACAAACATGCAGCACTTCCACATTGTATTTATCTAAAACAACATATTCTGGAGAAATCTGCTTTCCGTATGACCCAATTTTATTACAACTGCTTTAGATGTTTTGGGTATGTTTCTTTCCGCAGAGGAATTTTATTTACACTAGACTTGCCAAAGGGACCAAATGGACAATTAGTTCATTCGGTTACACTCGTGGCAAGGTAATTGTACTCAATGGACTTCTCACCTTCATTGCTCAATACGTATAGTGAATGAGCGACGTCATGTATGGGGAAAAGTAGCTCATTTGCCAAGTCTCTTTGGTGCAGGGGAAAAAAGTCTATTTGTCTCTATATTGTGCGTATTTTCCCCTTCTTATTTATTTGCTTTTCATGTTTATGTTAACTGTTAGTTGCATTTTTATCTTATTATTGATTTTTCGGATTTAAAAATGCGATACTATGTTAAGAAACAAATATAGGATCCTAATTCAATATTATGCTGAGTTTCGTCAAGACCATCTTATTTACGTAAAAAAATTAATAAAAAAGACACTAAATAGATTCTTGTAAAGCATAAATTAGTATCTAAGGCTACTTAGCAAATTGTTTGATAATACCTAATAATAAAAATGATTACAATCGGTAGTAGTAGTAGTAGTAGTGGTAGTAGTAGTAGTAGCAGCAGTAGTAGTAATATATATATATATATATATATATATATATATATATATATATATATATATATATATATATATATATATATATATATGTAATTATCTTATATAACTCTCTTGTGTGTAAATACGAAGCAAGATTATACATAAATAACCTATGTTACATAACCCCATATCAACTAAACTGAGAGAGAGAGAGAGAGAGAGAGAGAGAGAGGTTCTTATTCTGAGGTTACTAATTATAGTATCTTATGGCCTCTCTCTCTCTCTCTCTCTCTCTCTCTCTCTCTCTCTCTCTCTCTCTCTCTCTCTCTCTCTCTCTCTCTCCCTCTCTCCCGCATCATAGTGGTAGACCATCAATGATTTTATAATATCTATAATTACGAGAGCTCTGAAGTTTTAATTACCGAGAGGCAACGATATATATATATATATATATATATATATATATATATATATATATATATATATATATATATGTGTGTGTGTGTGTGTGTGTGTGTGTGTGTGTGTGTGTGTGTGTGTGTGTGTGTGTGTGTATGTGTGTGTGTGTGTGTGTGTGTGTGCTACTTTAGCGTGCGGTCTACCTCACCTTAGGTTAGAGTACAACAGACTACAGTAATGAAAACTGAAGAATATAACAGAACTAGAGTGTGTGAAGACATTTTCATTTTCCTTGCTTTGTTCTCTTTTTCTCAAGGTTTTACAGTTTAAAAGTGACAGTGGCGCTAACTAACCATGTTGAGAATTTGTAAATAAATTCAACGCATCTCTTGGCTCTTTCTTTCTCAGCATTTCTGCTATTATTATTATTATTATTATTATTATTATTATTATTATTATTATTATTATTATTATTGTTATTATTATTATTATTATTATTATTATTATTATTATTATTATTATTATTATTATTATTATTATTATTATTATTATTTGCAACGATTGTTTAAAAATAGATTTTAAGTTTTTATTAGGGTCAAGTTATGCATTCTCTTTGTTTGACTCCTTATCAAGAAACATGGACTGTAGAGAGAGAGAGAGAGAGAGAGAGAGAGAGAGAGAGAGAGAGAGAGAGAGAGAGAGAGAGAGAGAGAGAGAGAGAGAGAGAGCCATACAAAGAACATACTATGGGTGGTTGTTCACTGTTAAAATAGTAAAAAAAAAAAATAGTTTAACCCTAATATAAGAGACTGATATAGAAATATTTCTTCGAGTAATTAATGAACTGTCTGTAGAGAATAACTGCTTTGTAAACTGTAAATGTGGGGGAGGGGGAAGTGAGGAAAGTGGGAACCTTTTTGCAAACCGGAAATGTGGAGAGAACGCATGACCCAGAGATGAGCGAGGAAGTATATGCAAATCGGAAATATGAAGAAGAAATCTGAAATGCAGAGAAGTGAGAAATGGAATTTTGAAGAGAAAATCTGTAGCTCAGAAAAGTGAGGACTGAGGAGTTTCCACCCTCTAAAACGATCCAATGAGAGCAGTTGGGGGTAGATCTGCGAAACAGTAGTGTGTGGCAGTGTGCTGTGCCAGACGGCTGATATTAAGAGGAAAAAGGCGGGTGCCAAATGAAAAGGTATTGATTTTCAAGTTTGCAGAACCCCTTTCGTGACAAACAGGACAGAAGACGCCGTGAAAGTAAGAAAGTAACATTTTATTTATGCTACAGAGTGATATAATTGAGATAAATTTATTATTTCAAGCTGTCTGTCATGATCGTGGGGAAAATTTGAAGGGGGCAGCAGTATTGCAATTATATTGGCAGTACAGTGGGGGTTTTGCATGGTCTAATATGAATATTCGTGGTTATATAGACTGGACGAGCTTTAGACAAAGGTGGGTCTTCAAAGCGGCTGATCTTAACGTATTAGTAACTATTTCAGAGCCCGAAGTAATCATCCGAATGCTTGTCTTCTGTTGGTGCATTAAATTAGTTAATTTAACCTCGAAAAGAGAATGGAAGCATTTGGATTTTTTTTTTTTTATTCATCATTTTCTTTTCAGCAGGCATTATGGAGGATGAAATTGCTCGAGGATATTGGCCAAATCAGATTGAATTTCTTTTGTCCTGTCTCGGCTACTGCATTGGCCTGGGAAATGTTTGGCGATTTCCCTATTTGGCCTATAAGAATGGAGGAGGTAAGTGAGAATTATGATGGCCCTGACCTCTTAGTCTTACATAGTGTACAGAGGGCAACATTTACTATATGTATTTTTTTTCTGTGTTAAAGAGGGAAAAACAACTTTGTTTTACACCATCTTAATACCATGTTGGATAGTTGCATTTTGTTTCGCCATGACCGAATTACTGTTGCTTTTAATATCTTAGAATGCTAGATTTTTTTTTTTTTTTTGCCAAGGGAAACCCTTAGAACGCATCCCAAGTGCGATGATTTATTTTTCTCTCTTAAATCAGGTCTCACGGCGTACGTAATGTACTTTCCTACATACTATTCTGTGCGTATATAATGATATATTTTCGAATTTTCACTTGGATAGCGTTCAGTTAAATATTTCGGCTTGGGAGAAAAGCCGGCATCTCCTCTCTCTCTCTCTCTCTCTCTCTCTCTCTCTCTCACATACACACAAAGCCTGAAATAGATTGCGTATGCGATATTCATATGAATAATATTGCATGCTTTACATAAAATGAATGGATAACAATACTGCGTCTGTATGAATATAGATAAACGAAAATGAAATAGCAACACAACACTTTTTCCCTGTTCGATATTAGAGCTATCATTCTGAGAGAGAGAGAGAGAGAGAGAGAGAGAGAGAGAGAGAGAGGTTCTTTTATTCATTTGCTTCACATCTCATCTTTAAGATGTTACGTGCAATATTGATGTTTGCGTTTGCTGGATGAAGGCATAGCAAGTTCATAGATCAGCATTTTTTATTTTTTTTTTTAACCGCTGTATTTGTAGATGTTGCTGCTAAACGTTTTTATATACCATTAATAATATACATTTGTATGAGAAGCGGACACAGACAGGTAGGAGCTGGGGGATTAAGGCTGGATTCCCTTATCATCGCCCCAAGGTGGGGTCGAACGCGTCATTATTTTACCTAATTGTGCTTACGGGAGAGAGCCCCAAGCTCGTAACTTCCCGTCTCAAGACCGGTTCCATTTTGTACTTAGTGATACTTATCATACTTGTCCTTAAACCTATGGATTGAGTTAGTACTAACCACCTCCTCGCTTAGCGAATTCCAATTATCAACTACTCTTACACTAAAAAGGTACTTCCTTAAATCCTGCAAACAAGTTTTCTTACGAAGCGTCAAACTATGACCTCTAGTTCTAGAGCCAGCCATATCAAATAATCGATCCCTATCCACTCTGTCATAAGCATGAAGGAATTTGAAGACTGTCACCATATCCCCCCCTCAATCTTCTAGCTTCGAGTGATGGTAAGTCTAATTCTCTCAGCCTCTCCTAATAACTGAGATTGCGTATTTCTGGCACTCAGTTTTGTGTCATGTTTTTGAACTTTTTCCAGCGTACCCACATGTTTTTTCAAGTGTGGATTCCAAATGGGGGCTGCATATTCAATCTTTGGCCTCACATTGGTTACATAAAAATATTTCTGAACATTTCCTTGTCCATGTGCCTGAAGACTACCCTTACATTTGCTAAGAAAGCATATGCTGCCCTTACTATGCATTTCTGGAGACAAATCGTCCAGTATGTTTACTCCTAGATCTCTCTCATTCTCTGTCTCTTGAAGTTCTGCTCCTGTCGTTGATTAGTCAAGCTTGGGCCTTCTTGCATTTGTACCCATTCTCATTACCTTACATATTGAAGTACTGTATTGTAATTACTTAATTGTGTGTGTGTGTATGTATGTGTGTGTGTGATTACCTAATTGCGAATACCTAATTGTGCTTACGGGAAAGAGCCCAAAGCTCGTATCTTCCCGTCTCCTGATCGGTTCCATTTTGTACTTAGTGATACTTATCATACCTGTCCCTATACTATGGATTGAGTTAGCAGTAACTACCTCCTCTCTTAGCGAATTCCAATTATCAAGTACTCTTTCACTAAAAAAGTAATTCCTTACATCCTGCAAAGAAGTTTTCTTACGAAGCGTCAAACTATGACTTCTAGTTCTAGAGCCAGCCATATCATAATATCGATCCCTATCCACTATATCATAACCATGAAGGAATTTAAAGACTGTCACCATATCCCCCTCAATCTTCTAGCTTCGAGTGATGGCAAGTCTAATTCCCTCATCCTCTCCTCATAACTGAGATTACGTATTTCTGGAGCCAGTTTCGTGGCATGTGTTTGAACTTTTTCAAGCTTAGCTACGTGCTTTTTCAAGTGTGGATTCCAAAAGGGGGCTGCATATTTAAGTTTTGGCCTCACATAGGTTACAAGAAAATTTCTGAACATTTCCTTGTCCATGTGCCCGAAGGCTACCCTTACATTTGCTAAGAAAGTACATGCTGCCCTTACTATGCTATATACATGCGTTTCTGGAGACATCTCGGCCAGCATGTTTACTCCTATATCTCTCATTCTCTGTCTCTTGAAGTTGTACTCCTGCCACCTAGTAGTCAAGCTTGGGCCTTTTTGCACTTGTACCCATTCTCATTTCCTTACATTTTTAAGTACTGCATTTCATTAGCCACTTTTTTGACCACTCATGCAGACTATTTAGATCTTCCTGAAGTTCTTTACCGTTGTACTCGTTTCTTACTTTCTTCACAATATTTGCATCATCTGCAAACATATTCATGAATGAATTTGCGGTCTCTGGTAGGTCATTTACATATACAAAGAACAAAAGTGGCCCTAAAACTGAACCCTGTGGAATTCCACTACTAGCTCTTCACCACTCAGACACTAAGTGTCTTACTCTAACCCTCTGTTTCCTTTCTTCTAAGTAAGTTTTTATCCATTCCAAGACATTTCCTCCTATTCTAGTCATTGCTTGCAGCTTCTCAATAAGTCTCCCATGTGGGACAGTGTCAAACGCTTTCTGGAAATCTAGGAATAAGAAATCTGCCCAGCCCTGTCTTTCCTGTAAGATTCGGCTTACCTCATCATAAAATTCTAATAAGTTTGTTACTGTTGATATACCTTCTCTGAAGCCATGTTGACTCACTGACAAAAAGTTCAAGGATTCCAAGTGAAGAGAGATATGTTTTCTTAGGAGTTTCTCCATAACTTTGCAAACTATGCTGGTCAAAGAAAGTGGTCTGTAGTTAAGAGCCGTATCCTTCATTCCCTTTTTGAAGATAGGTATCACGTTTGCTTGTTTCCAGCATCTTGGAATCTCCCTTGACTCCAGCGACTTTTTAAATATGATACTTAGTGCCACTGATATTGAGTTTGCGCATTTTTTAAGTACATGGGGGGATATATCATCAGGACCTGCAGCTTTATGGACATCTAACTCCATCAGCGCTTTGCATACCTCTGTGGCTGAAAGGATTACGTTCTCTAATACCGGCCCATGAGCTTCTATCTCTGCAACCTCAGTGATGCTTCCATTCGCTCTCTTAAGCCTTAAAACCTGTTCTTTTACCTTCAGCTTCCCTCTGATAAAGCTGTGGAAAAGCTTGTGATTTTCTTTAGCCTTCCTGGTGATGTCCCTTTTATAGTCTCTCTCTGCCTCTCTTCTCTTACTTAGGTAATCATTTCTTGCTCTTTTGTAGGTTTGCCAGGAATGTATGATTTTTCTCCTCCTATACCTTTTCCAGCATGTGTCACTCCACTCCTTAGCTCATTTACACTCATTATCGAACTATTTCTCTCTGGCATGAATTACACCTAATTTGGTGACAGGTATGCAGCAATCTACTATCTCCCCATATTTCTCACAAAAGATGTCTTACATTTCTTGTATAGATATGTTTTAAAATAAGGTTCTCCAGTCAATAACTGCAAAAAGCTCATTCATTTTGATGTAATCTCCTTTCAGATAGTTTCTCCTCATGTCCTCAGTTCCTCTACTCTTGGGTAGAACATCTTCAATAATATACTCCATCAACAACACACAGTGGTCACTCTTTCCAATTGGTGGTTCAAATTCAATTTTTTCACTATCCAACACGTTATCTGTGAATACTAGATCAAGTAGTGATGGCTCATCCCCACCCCTGGCCCTCGTTGGTTCCAGTACATGTTGGTGTAGGAAATTCCCTTGTACGCAATCTAGGAATCTTGCCCCGAATAAGTCCTCACCACTGTGAGGGTCAAGATTTATCCAATCTATCTCTTTATGATTAGAATTTCCCATAATCAAAATCCTACATTTTCTCTCCCGTGCCATGTCAACGACTGAGTTTATGACTTCAGTAGTACCAGTATGACTTTCCTCATAAACTTCTAGCCTATGTTGGTTCCTTGGTGGGTTATATTCAACAGTTATTATTATTATTATTATTATTATTATTATTATTATTATTATTATTATTATTATTATTATTATTATTATTATTATTATTATTACCAAAGTCAAATTTCAAGTTAGGGTGCGTGTTACCAGTAAAATGGTCCACTGAAAAGATTAGCTGAATTACTATTCATTAGGCGATAAAGCAAATATGTGTGAGGTTTAATATATATATATTTTTTTTGTACTTTTGTGAGACTCAAACTCCAAAATTAGGTCAAGTCTGCCCAGTGTCAAGGGAGAGGGGATAGGGGATCCCCAGGGTGGAAGGATGGGAGGTATCTTTTAGGAATTTGAAACGAAAATTCAAGAACCTTTTGACCCTTGTCTCAGACCAGGATGATAAATTCAGATTACAGAGAAACGAAAGAACGTTTTGAAAATAAGGTAAAAGAAAGTGACACTAAGAGAGATTATAGGAAATTTAGAGGAGTGTAAGCTGAGGGGTCTTTTGGACTTAAATAGTACTGTCCAGGACTGTTCAATGTTAAGTCTTCCTTCAGTTACGATTCTTTTTCTATGCCTACATCAACACCGAATACTCTTGGATTTTCGTTACACATCTCTTATTATCCCTTCACATCTGACAAGTCACAGCACTCCACATCTCTGCTTCTCTTTACTTTATGTTTTCTTTGTGCCCAGGCCTCATGAGGGTACCTTTATTTATTTTTTTTTTGGCCTGTCCTGGTGTCACAATTCTAAAAAATAAATAAATAAATAAATAAAGCACAAGGGGAAGACTTAAAAGGACCATAAAAACGAATGAAAAATTTGGAAGCAGTATAACTCCGGCGCCTTAATTTTTGTCTATTTTCTTCCAAACCTTCACAAAACCCTTTGTATACATATAATACATTAGTAAAAAGTGGCAGAAAGCACATTCTGCAGTAGTAATAACATAAACAATCTAGGGAAAATTTTACGCCATGACTGAAAAAATTCCCTAGTCAAACCTGGAAAAATCCCTAAAAACAGAAAATGAAAGAGATTTAGGAGTAAACATATTAGTAGATGTCTGCATAAATGCCTATAAATGGCATAGTAAGTGCTGCATATGCTTTCTTTGCAAATGTAAGGGCAGCCTTCAGACAAGTGGTCAAGGAAATGCTCAGAAATATTTATGTAGCTTATGTGAGGCCAAAGCTTGCGTATGCAGCCCCTTTCGGAATCCGCACTTGAAAAGCACATAGATAAGTTGGGAAAAGTTCAGAGACATGCCACAAAGCTGGCACCAGAAATACACAATCTCAGATATCAGGAGAGGCTAAGGGAATTAGAGTTATCATCACTTGAAGCTAGAAGAATGCTAGGGGATTTGGTGATGGTTAGTATATACCTTTATAGTTTTGGCATAGTGGATAGGGCTCGATATTTTGATATGGCTGGCATAGAACTTTAGATCATTGTTATAAGCTTCGTAATTAAACTTCTTTGCAAGATGTAATAAAATTCTTGTTTAGTGTAAAAATAGTTGATGATTGAAACTTGCTAAGGGAATTGGTAGTTAATACTAATCAGTTCATATTCTTAAGGACAAATTGTGAGTTTTATTGAATATAAAAATGAAACCGACCAAGACGGGGAGTTACGAACATAATGCTCTTTCCTGTAAGGATAATAAGGTAGTCACAATTAGTTTGAGTAGTGTATGAGCAGTACCTCTACTTGCCTGAAATTAAAATGTACAGTTAGCATTTGAAAGTCGCATTGGAAGATGCATCCTTGACATGCCCTGTAATATCATTCCAGAGTGTTGGCTATCTGATAGCAATCATTTTTAAACCTGCCTATGTAGATATTCTAGGAATAAAGAGATCATTTTTTTGTCTCGTGGTGGTTCCCCGTATATCACTGACTGTTGGAAAATTTAATAGCTTGTTTGGACAATGATGATTCAAAGTTTTGTATATGAAAAATTAAATAGCATAGGCGAACTTATTTTCTGAATGCAACCATCCAAGATTTTTAGCTGCCGGTGTGATGTGGTTATATTCTCTTATTCTACCCAGAGCTACTCAAGTTGCAAAATTTATGTGCCTGTACTCTTTTTATTGTTCCGGTTTTACGTCACGGATTCCCTTTTCAACCAAGGGCTAGGACGGTTGCCTTCTTGCGAAGGACTTGTTTTGGCAGATGTAATCATTACCCTGAGTGCATGCCCTTGCTAACCCCAGACCTCTTTTTATATGAATCTTATATTTGTAGCTCCCCATACAGTTGTGCAATAATGGCTATGACTAAGGACTAGGGATTGAACAACCATTGTTTGAGTGGTAGTCTTAAGATTGTCTTTTATATGTGATAAGTACATTAGAGTTTCAGTTACCTTTTTGCAGATTTCGCTTATATGGGAGTCAGACAACATGAACTTATCAAAATAAACTCTTAGTTTTCGATAGTTTTGCTAGGTGTGATGATATTGCCTCCGGAGTTAGATGTAGTGTTTTCTGGAATTTATGCTATGTGATACCTAGAACCAGTAAGCATGCATTTTTTTTACAAAGTTTTTTTCTGCTCTTAAGTTAGCTCTAGGAAATAATTAATATCACCAATTAGGAGTAGCTGAGTGTCAACTGCATACTGTACAACTAATAGATGGGTAGAAAGTAGCTATATCATTTACATAAATAGGTTTGTAGTGTGTAGACCCAAGTAATTCAAAGATAATGAATTAAATGAAAATGATTGATTCAGGTGATAGAAATAGTGGTTTATCTTTGGTTGAATAGTGAGAGGACAGATTGTGGATGATATCATCTAAGAGTGAGACATATTTATTGATGACAACATTCAAGTGAATATATATTTCAAAAGAACATTTAAGTGAATATATATTATTAAAGGCATTGCCTTCCGGTGATGCGAAAGAAGCAGGAGGTCTGGGAGACATCAAAGGAGTGTAGTTAACTTCATATTTCGATGATTCATTCGGGAGCAAAAATGTAGGGAAGTGTGTCAGTAGTGTGTCGGAAAAAACTTATACGTAGAAATCAAAGAAAAGGCTGCCTGAATAAACAACATGGCAGATCCATTGCAAAGATTGGAGGTGACTACTTGTAACTGGAGGATTTGCCGAAACATTGTTACCTGTGCAAGAAGATATTTACTGAGCTCACTGATCAGTTGATAGCCTGTGAGAGGTGTAATAACTGAATATATTTTGACTGTTCAGGCCAGTATGAACTACTTAGTCTGGGATCCATATATATATATATATATATATATATATATATATATATATATATATATATATATATATATATATATATATATATATATATATATATATATGTGTGTGTGTGTGTGTGTGTATATATATATATATATATATATATATATATATATATATATATATATATATATATATATATATATATATATATATATATATATATATATATATATATATATATATATATACTGGCTCTGTGACAATTGTAATGTTCAAACAATAAGTGCATGTAAAGCTCTCAATCTACCTGAACAAAGATACAAAGAATATTGCGGAAACATTAAGTCAGAAATTAGCCAAGTGAAGCATGAGCTGTCTGTCAGAATGGATATCATGGATATAAACGTTGCGAGTATGGACTGTAGGTTCTCCACTGAAATTGAGGAGATAAGTAATAAAATAAACAGGCAAGAGAGATGTACTCTTGACTCAGCCGTAGTTGGCAACAAGGAAATAGAGGACAGAAATAGAAGGAGGCTTAACTTTGTGGTTTCCAGTGTGAATGAAAGTAAAGCTTATGACAGTAAGATGAGAAAGAAATATGATGGAGGCTTTCTTGAGAAGATGCGTGTAAAGGAAATGGAGGATTATAAAGACATTTACATCAAAAGGGACATGACGTCTTTAGAGGAGAAGGAGCGGAAAACCCTTGTGGATCTGCTTAAGGAGAAACAAGTAGAGTCTGAAACAGTATGAAAGGAAGGAAAGTGGGTGATGAGAGGGGGCAAGGTGATAAAGGGAAGAGGAGACAAAGAGAAAGAAACCAAATACTGAGCAATGATGGACACTGTAAATATGTTGATTTTAAGCATGCACGGGGTGACAGTTGTTCATTTAAGGTTTTCTATACAAGCTCTAATAATGGGATTCTAAATAAAATGAAATTACTCGAGGCTGTACCAAAGAATATACACCTTGAGGCCCAGGGATTGAAAGTACAATTTAAAGGTTATGACTTTTTTGTTTGTTTATCCATGTCTTGGATAAGCACAAGAGGGAATTATTTACACTAAGTCGCACCCCAGTGCATCTCCTAGTGTTGTGGAAGAAATGTGCAAATGCCATGGAAGCTAGTGGTGTAGTGTAGCTGAAGAATTAAGATTGTCTGTTGATCAGTTTTGTGTATTGCAGCCCACAGTCGGATGTCACAAACAATACCAAGCTGATGATAGGACTAAAAAAAATATGTGATATCAACAAGTTTTCACATGCACAGGTATGTAGTGTCTTTAACAACCCAGAAATTCATTGGACTGTTGACACAACCTTGGAGAATCCTAACCACCCTGCAACTCTGTTCATGGAATGCCTTAGAGACTGTATCCTGTACCAGCATGTCAAAGAACCCACTCACTAAATAAGAGCCATGATGGGTAACCTGCTAGACTTACTATAGAGCAATGAGGAGAGGATGGTCAGTAACCTGGAGCATCAAGTACCTTAATGCCACACTAACCACTTGGTACTCACCTTCAGTATTTAATGTTTTTTCATATCAGTCTGGAAGGAAACAACAGAAGTTCAAATTGACAAAGGGAATTATAATGAAATGAGAAAGGCCTTCGCTCATTATGAATGGAGAACATGCACTGCAAATCTTTTAGCAGAGGATTACTGGAAGTTGGTGGCAAACAGGATTTGAGAGCAGATGAACAACTATATCCTCAAGACCAGTGATAAGATCCTGGAATCCTAATGGCCAGTATGGAGGAACGACAAGGATCTACAAAAGAGTTAGAAGAAAACATATACTATATGCAAATTAAAGAGGTTATAAACTTTGCCCAATATGCCAAAGCCAGAAATCAGGCAAAATGTGCATACATAGCCGAAGTGAGGAATTTTGAAATATAGAGGATAGAGACTTTACAAATATTCCAGAGCCAGAAACTAGGCAAAATGGGCATGCAGAACTGCAGTGAGGACTTTTGAAATGGAAATTACCGAGCAGAGTCGTAGCAATTCAAAGGCCTCTAACAGATATGTGAATAGTATACTCAGGATAAAATAATCTGTACTATACTTAGACAAGGGTAATGAAAGAAAAATCAGGAGAGATCAAGACAGTAGCATGTTCACAAAAAAGACTGAAAACATACCCAACTTTCCTGTACAGGAGCTACATTTCCCCTACGAGGAACTTATGGTTGATAAATATCAGTTCTAAAATTGCTGAAAAAGCAAACCCCTGGACTTGACCTGATTCATCCTAGAGTTCTAGTTGAACTGAGCAATTAGCTGACAGAGTCTCTAGCTGAAATGATAAAAGACTGCAGACAAGAGCACTTCCCCTAGAATAGAATAATACCTTGAAATCTCCGTTATACAAGAAAGGCCCCATGTCCGACCCTTGGAACTATAGACCGATGAGCCTTACTAGCGTCATTTGCAAAGTGACAGCACAAATAATTAGAGACACCAAGTGAATAACAACCTACTTATCCCATGTCAACATGATTTTGTTGGTGGAAAGTCTTGTACAGCGCACCAGATAGAATGTTTTGATATATGAACTGACATCATTGACAAGGGAGGGTATATTGATGTGATCTACACAGACTATGCCAAGACCTCTGATAAGCTAGCACATGAGAGACTGTTAAAGTAAATTGAGGGTTATGGAATTACTGGTTATGTGCTGGAGTGGATTCACAGTTTCTTGAGAGGTAGGCCCAGAACGTAGCAATTAATGGAGCTGAATCCACCTGGTCAAATATTCTATCAGGAGTTCCTCAGGGCAGCGTACTTGGACCTGTGCTGTTTGTGTTGTGTGTGAATGACCTGCCAGATCAAGTTCACTTCAATAGAAGGATATTTGCAGATGATACTAGATTCCTCATGAAGACATTAGACCCTTAAGCTGTGTTAGAATTGCAAGTGAATATTAAAAGGAGCAAGGAAATGGCAACTCTCCCTCAACTTTCAGAAATGCACGGTTATGAACCTGAACCTGAACAACCCCTGCAACACATACACCATGTCACAGAGTGGAGAGACTGTCTAATTAGTAAGGAGAAAAGGTAAAAAGACTTGGGAGTACATATAGATACTCAGCTTAAATTTACCAACCACATAGAAATTCAGGTCAATAAGGCCAACAAGATTTTGGGGCTTATCAGAAGATCATATACCTACATTGATAAGGATACACTAAGTATCATGTGCAAGACATTGATAAGACCATTCCTTGAATATGGTCACACCATAGCCTATCCACGGTATGAAAAAGACAAGGAATTAATTGAAGCAGTGCAAAGAAGGGCAACTGGAGGAATTAAGCTTTGTCAATAGAATGAAGGCCCTGAAGAGCCCATTCCTGTACTTGAGAAGAGATGGAGGTGATATGATCAGTTGTTTTATGTTCATCCACAATCGTTACAAGTCACTTTTCTCCCTTCCAATGGATTAACATACTGAAAGACGAGGCCATAGTAAGAAGATACACAATTTATATGCCAAAACAGGTTGCAACAACATTGCTTCAGCTATAGATGTGTAAATTTATGGAATTCTCATCCTGATGAAGTGGTTACTTTGCTCACCTTGAACACCTTTAAAAACAAACTGGAAAGACACTTGTGTCACCACATGTATTGATTAAGCAATATTAAAACACTTGCATATGAATTGCAATGGTGTATCGAGGAAGTTTATCCAAGCCTAAGGCCTATTCAACAATGGATAAATTAAAGTAAGTAAAGAAAAATAGTTTGGAGCGAGGAATGATCCCTGGGGAAGACCAAATGAGACTTGTTTTTTTTTTGGGGGGGGGGAATAGAGATAATGTTAAGCTGACGGTTTGACTGTCTGTGATGAGGCAAATATTCTCTAAGACAGAGGTGGCCAAACAGTCGATCGCGATCTACCAGTTGATTGCGGCCACTTGTTTGGTCAATCGCTGTTCCCCTACAGTAAGATAATGTTAAGCTGACGGTTTGACTGTCTGTGATGAGGCAAATATGCCAAAACAGCTGCTGAGCTCGCTAACATTTAGCTTGAACTTATTTTTTTTTTGTTAATTAGTTTGAACTTATTCATATTTTTTTTTATGTATCTGAGACAATTGCACTCATGTTTTATAGTACTATGCTATTTGAAATTTTTAACCCAGTTGACGTAATATTATGTGATTATATGTAGTATGGTAGATTGTAAAAGAGTTTCGGTCTTTAGAATAGATCTCGGAATCCAAAAGTCTGGCCACCCCTGCTTTAAGCCATGTCGGATATATATTTAATGTTATACACTTACTAGAAAGAATTTAATGGCTTACACTGTTAAAGGCTTTTGATAAATCTAATAGCAAGAGCAAGGAAATTTTTTATCCATATTATTGTATATTGTGTTCGTAACTTTTAGCGTTGCAGATTTTGTTGATAATATTGCTGTGCTTCCAGAAATGACATTAGATGATTAGCAACAATTTTATCTATTATCTTAGAAAAAATGGGTGAAAGGGAAGTGGGACGATAATTTGTCACTTCTTCTCTATCACCCTTTTTATGTCAAGGAATTACGTTTTATTTTTCCAAGAATCATGAGACCTGCCAGTGACAAGGGAGGTATTTACAATTATTGTGATATAAAATGCAATAGGGGGTCATTGATTTACGTCAGAAGTCCGTTCCTGAAATGTGATGTAACCCGTATTTCAGTGTAAGTCGGAATACACCTAAATTAGCACCTATGCTATTGCAGTAGTAAAGTTTATCCCTTTATCATGCATTTCAGTATCTCTTAATTTCATTTTCATGGTGTTAACTTTCCTTTTCTTCAAATCACTACCTTCAGAAGAATCTGCATTATGCTTGGAGACATAACACAGGCCAAAAATAAAAAAATAAAATAAAAAAAGTAAAATAATTTATGGGAGATGTGTTGCAACCACGACACATCGTAACTTGAGGATAGTGTAAACCGAGGACCCCTGTACTCACATAGGCGACCGTGGTATCATAGTGGTTACAATACTCGACTCGAGGGTGACAGACCTGAGATTGAACTATCACACAGCATTAGAAATGGCATCCTGCCTAAATTCTCCAGCTCCAACTGGTCTGTGTCCATCCCTGTATTGAAGATTAATAGCGACACATAAAACATTTTAAAAAATGCGGTAATTACATGCATGTATTATGTGGTACTGAGGTTCTTGTCTTGTTTTTTTTTTTCACAGCTGCTTTCCTGATTCCATATGGAATTATGTTACTTTGTGCTGGAATTCCCATGTTCTTCATGGAACTTGCCCTGGGTCAGTACGTCAGCTTAGGACCAAGTGTCATATTTCAGAAAATGGCTCCCCTTTTTTCAGGTAAGTATTATCAAATGACTTCCTATAAAAAAGCATGAATGAATATCAGAAAGAGTCGGCGGTAGTGCAGTTGTTAGAGCATGGAACGCGGAAAGTGACAAACCCCGTGTTCGAGCCCACTGCAGGTGTAAGGAAAGGCATTCAACCTTAATTCACCAACTGCAACCTGTCTGTGTCCACCCCCATTTGAAATGGGATTAATAGCGAGACATGCAGACGGATATCTGTATATTTGTATGTAACTTAAAATAAGTAGTCAGTCATTTAAAAATCTTTATATGTAGAGGTAACAATGTGACATTGATAAGTGCATCGTTGTTAAATGGGAGATACCCAGTTTCCTTTGTTTATATATATATATATATATATATATATATATATATATATATATATATATATATATATATATATATATATATATATATATATATATATATAAAATATATATATATATATATATATATATATATATATATATATATATATATATATATATATATATATATATATATATATATACATATATTATTTTTTTTTCCCAGGTGTTGGATGGGCCATGGTAATTATATCACTGCTGACGTGTGCCTATTACAATCTTATTCTGGCTTGGGCATTTTTCTACACCTTTGCATCTTTCTCGAAAGACCTGCCTTGGGGACATTGTAATAACGACTTCAATAGTGTCGGTACGGTAAGATGATACTTGTATAGTTCTTGTTTACTGTGGTTTCTCTTGAGCTGTATCGGAAAAGTTGGTAACTTTTCTTTCATACACTTTAATATAATAATTGAGGGTTTATTATTTTCCATAGTCTGTTCTCAATAACCTACCTAGGAGCCATAGCCCCTCAGACCTACTACAGGGTGTCCACAAAGTCTGGGTACATAGGAAATTTCACTATGCAGACCTATTCAATCGAGTTCACCTGAATTTTGTAGAGCGCATCAAATTATGCATAGAAAATGATGGAAATCATATTGAAAATATTATTTATTAACATTAGATTTAAATTAAATTGTTTTGTTTTAAAAGTATGCGTTAATCTCCTGTGTACCCAGACGAAGTCTGGGTACACAGGAGATTAACGCATACTTTTAAAACAAAACAATTTAATTTAAATCTAATGTTAATAAATAATATTTTCAATATGATTTCCATCATTTTCTATGCATAATTTGATGCGCTTTACAAAATTCAGGTGAACTCGATTGAATAGGTCTGCATAGTGAAATTTCCAATGTACCCAGACTTTGTGGACACCCTGTAGTATAAGTGAGTGCTGTATTTTTTTATTTACCTCTTTATAAGATCAACATGCGTTCACAACTACAAATTTGTACGTGTTTGCCGTTTTCTGTCACCATCAGTTTCCATTCCAATGAGATGGGCACAAACAGGTTGGAGCTGAAGCATGAAGGCTGGATGCCCCTCCTAACGCCAACAGTGGGCTCGAACACGATTTTTCACTTCCTTAGTCAAGTGTTCTACTCATTACTCTACCGCAATCCCCACATCGTTGTACTTAGGCTTTACTAGTTATAAAGACACATATGTATATACTGTATTTCAAGAACTCTGCAAATGTCTTGTATTATTATATCCAAAAGGGGATGTGGCTACTTGGTAAGTTTAGTGTGAATTGACTATAGTTACGTTACTTAGCAAGAGCCTTTTTATTGACGAATTTCCTTATTCATTAAATTGCCATTGGTTTATCAGTAAAGGCAGACATCAAAACTGCCCGCTTCAGTTTATGATATGATAAGCATGTAAATTTAATGAGATTACAAAATAGCTTTAACATAGCAAAATGACGCTAAGTAACCACTATTTTTTTTTCTACGTATCTCCAACTATCCATGCTTTATGATTCCAGAATGCTACTCAGAGACAGAAGCTCTAAACTGTAAGAACCAATCACTTTATTACTTCAATAGGAGTTGTCTTAGCATAAATGATTATTGTGAAATTGCTTCGGTGAATGATTATAATTTCACGCATTGCCAAGATCCTGACACATTTGAAGAGCTATCACCTACAAGTCCCATCATTCCGAAAGTAACACCAAGTGAAGACTACTTTAAGTATGTCTAGGGAAGTCTTGATATATATATATATATATATATATATATATATATATATATATATATATATATATATATATATATATATATATATATATATATATATATATATATATATATATATATATATATATATATATATATATATATATATATATATATATATATACTTCTCTTTTACTGATATGATACTTTTATATAAAGAGTTAACTAGCAGAATCCTCCAGTACACGTGGCTTAAATCGTCAATGATAGATGCACCATGCAGTTATATCAGTACAGTACAGTACATCCATGAGAATCAGTAGGTATGTAAACTAAAGCTTAATATTCTTTGGTTGTTTAGTTGTATTTATTTTTTTCATTTTTAACTTATAGACCTGTCCCAATGGTAACTTTTCAGTGTTAGGGCTGCTGATATTGTTTATTAAAGATTTTTTTGTATTTTCATTGTTGTCCAACAGAAACAGAATGTTAGGAATAACTGGCACCAGTTGGGATGATATGGGTGCCATGAGATGGGAACTTGTTGGCTGTTTGGCCCTAGCCTGGATTGTGGTTGCTCTCTCTATTATGAAAGGCGTCAAAAGTTCTGGCAAAGTTGTATACTTCACCGCAACATTTCCTTACGTCATGCTAATTGTTCTCTTTGTAAGAGGTGAGATAAGTGGTGCTCTTTGGTATATGTTTAAATGATGAGATGTGCATGGAGCTTTCTATAACCACTTTGAAAATTGTGTGAACTTTGGCTACTTAACTAAGAGAGAAATTTGCAAGTCTTTATGCTTTTCCTCATTTAACAGGTATAACTTTAGATGGTGCTTATAAAGGCATAGAATACTACCTTCTTAGAACAAACACGACAAAATTATTGGAAGTAGAAGTGTGGAGTGATGCTGCCTCTCAGATATTTTACTCGCTTGGTGTATGCTTTGGAGGACTGATGACATTGGCATCTTATAACCAGTTTAATCACAACTGTATGAGGTAATATAGTTCAGATTAGAGTGCTTGGTGTAGTTTTAATGAGAGTTTGATTAAAATAACTTTTTGATGTTTTCATTATAAACATATGAACGGGGGGGGGGGGATGTTAGCTCAGTAGTAATGCATGGGAGTTGGTTGTGTGTGACTGATGTAGGTTTAAGTTAGGAAGGGCATCCAGTCTAATTCCTCCAGATCCAACCTCTCTGTGTCCATCCCCATTCATTGGGACTATTTATGACACATAAAACGGTGCACGCATTAGATGCATCTGAAGATTAAGAGAATCTAGCAGTATTTTAAATTTAATTGTCCATAATGTATGAATATTTCCTTGCTTTTATCTCTAAGAAAATTAGTTGTACTTTTAAGACGGAGCTGAATTACATTGATCTGTTTATGATATCAGAGTGCCAATAATCTTTCTGATTATCTGGGCGTTTTTCTCAGATTGTATAGGATTGTTTAAATAACTATGCATTCCAGTTTCATATTGTAAATATTTGTGTAGCGAGATGATAGGTGCACAGTAGCTTGAGTGATTTTTAATATAGTTTATCTACTCCTGAGAGAGTGAACTTCTGTAGGGTAAAAGTTGTTGAGTTAGTTTACCACTATTATGTGTCACAATTAATCTCCATTCGAAATTGGGTGGATACAGACAGGTTGGAGCTTAGTAATGAAGGCTGGATGCCCTTTCTAATGTCCCTTGGTTGCAAAATGCAAAAAGGGATCATAATTGTATAATACTCCGAATATATTATAAAATACTTTTTTTTTTTCAAATTGTAGTTAATGTTAATACTTGGAATAGTTTTCCAATGCACATTATAAATGCCACAACAGTAAATGACTTTAAAGAAGTAAGTATGGTAAGGGTAAGATGGCTGGTCACCTCCCGAGTTGATTACTCAAACCACTTTGCTACTGCGATCTCCAAGGTGAATTGTTGAGTACAAAATACAAAATTATTTGTCCTTAATATTTCAGATGTGCCAATCGCATATCTATTTCAAAAATATGTGTCCTCTTGAAATTTCAGGGAATAATAAAAAATTCATTTTGTATATTTGAATGCAGAAAAGCGTCAGATTTTATAAAAAGAATATGTGAGGCGTTTTCTTGAGTCTATCCGAAAGGATATAGAAACTTTTGAAAGACTTCAGAGAGGAACCACTACAATACCACGTGAATGACAGAATTTGCCTTATGCAAAAAATGCAATAGATTGAGAATTACAATATTAAAGGATAGAAGGCTTAGAAGAGACATGATAGAAGTATTTAAAATGATGAAAGAATTAGATCATATCAATGTCGATACACTTTCAGAGAAACAAAATGCATAAAAGGTATCATAATTGTAGGATTTATAAGAAACAGCGCTCTGAAAATATCAGAAAATACGTTTTTCTCAAAGAGCAGTAATAGTTGGAACAGTTTGCCAATACACTTTATAAATACCACAACAATAAAATTGCTTTAAAAGTAAATAAGATAAGCATAAGATGAATGAATAAGAAACATTAAGTTGATAAGGAGTGGAGACGAGCAAAATGCTCTAAATTATGGCATAATAGATCTTACAAAGCTCAAGTTGTATGTAATTGTTTCAATATTATTTCTCCTCTCGATACATCAGGGATGCCATTCTCATCTCTATATCTAACTGTATGACGTCGGTATTTTCTGGCTTCGTCATCTTCAGCGTCCTTGGATTTCTTGCCAAGGAATTAGGAGTAGAAGTGAAGGATGTGGCAACTTCAGGATCTGGTCTTGCATTTGTTGTGTATCCTGCAGCCATTAACCTTTTGCCATTACCTCAGTTGTGGTCAGTCCTCTTTTTCTTCATGATTATATTGGTTGGACTTGACACTCAGGTGAATTTGAGTATTCTTTTTTTTTTGTCTTATTTAATTATAGTTCATCCAAGAAGCTTAAGATGAATACTTTATCCTTTTGAATAACCCAATTGATAATTGCTATACTGTACTAATTATTCATTTCTCCTTTTGTAACAATTTTATATTGACAGTTCCATTCTCTCCCTTCCTCCCTCTCTTTTAGTTCACAATGATGGAGGCTGTCATCACCAGTCTATGTGATCAGTTCATGTACTTAAGACGACACAAGAGCTGGACTGTGTTTGGTTCCTGCTTTGTAATCTTTTTGTGTGGCTTGCCCATGTGTTTGGAAGGGGGTACCTACATGTTTGAGCTGTTTACTTGGCATGCAGCTGGCCTTTCACTTGTTATAGTGGCGTTTTTCCAAGTTGTTGTTGTTCAGTATGTATATGGTAAATATGAATTCTTTCTTCCTGTATATTCTAGCCTATTGCATATGTGTATCTTAAGCTCTGATATCAAAAGCAGCTCTCTGATATACCATCGGCTTGCTGCAAGTCAACCCTATGATATGCTTAGTTGGCAAAAATGGAAGGCATAGCTGGCTTTAGCTATGTGTCTCTCTCTTAAAAGGGTCATTGCCTATTAGTAGACAGTACTTTATCTGAAAATACCTCCACTATGTTGCCATGCGGTGGTAAAAGTCAACTACATAAGGTGGAATTACGGGACTGGGAATTCCTCCCATCAAGAGAGATTTTTTGCTTATGACTTGTGTACAGATAGAACTAGGTACTTAAAATGGTTAATCCTTTATTCTCCACAGGTTTCAAGAAATTTATTGCCAATATCCAAGAGATGGATATTTACATTCCAAAACTCCTTCATGCTTACTGGGGCGTAACCTGGCTTTTCATAACACCAGTTTCTTTAGGGGTACGTAAGATCTTCCTAAGTACAGATAATTAGTGACGTAGTTTGTGTAATAAGAAATAATTACACTCAATATGCATGTCTCGGTATAAAATAATATACGGATCTTGTAAAGATGGGTGACTCACATAGCCCCATATAAAGGTAAATAACTCTGTAAATAATTAGTTTAGGTTATGTTAGGTTAGTTGCCTTGTAAGTTTGAATAACCCTTGAGCACTCTTCTGTACATCCCAAAAAGTTTTTTAAGGACGGTTATCATTAGAATTAGTGTGATCTTATACACATATAGTAGTTCTTGTATTATTCAACTGTTTACTACAATCTTAACCTTTCAATACCCTTGCAACATTATGGATATATTTTGGATTGTGGTTACTATGTAAAGCTTTCTCAGTTTTAGAAAAAAGATATAAATAAGTATGTATGTATTTATATTTTTATACTATTGTCAGGGTTATCATATCTGCATTATCTATTGTGAAGTTTTTATTTTAATATTTTTGTACTTATATTTTCGATTATTGATAATTTTTTCTCTTCATCTCAAACCAGGTCATTTTTTGTTCTGCTGTACACTACATGGTACCTGTTTATTGGGGAAATTACGTCTTCCCATCTGACATTCAGATACTCGGATGGTTTCTCTGTGCCACTTCTGTTGTATGTGTGCCAATTGGTGCCATATACGTAGTTTGGACCAAAGGAGAAAAACCTCTCCAAAGTTTAGTACAGCCAACATCTGATTTTTGCCCAGCCCATATGAGGAATGTTAAAATGTTACCTGACAAGGATATTTCCACATTCCCACATTACAGTAATGAATATGTGATGACATCTGAGGTTAGTATTTTCTTCAGATAGTTTTGGCCTTTTAACGTCCTATTTTGTTTAGTTGTGGCAGCTTTGGCCTTTTAACTTCCCTATTTTCTTTAATTGTGCAAGTTATGGCCTTTTAATATTTCTTTCCTGTTCAGTTATGGCAGTTTTGGCCTTTTTAACATCCCTTTATTCATTTGCGGCAGTTTTAGCCTTTTAATACCCCCTTTTGTTCAATTGTGGTAGTTTTGGCTTCTTAGCATCTATTTTCAACAGTTGTGGTAGTTTTGGCCTTTAAACATCCATATTTTGTTCAGTTGTGGCCATCCTACCGGCTTGAAAGAGATATGGCATCATGTTAAAATAAAAAAATTCGGATGAAAGTTTTGTAGATAATCGTTTACTTTCTACTCTTCCTTAAGAGACCTGCATATTCAGTGTTAGGGAAATTAATTGGTACATTTTCAATATATTTAATATTTGCATATTTACTTCTTTCAGATGAATGTAGACGAAAGTAGCAGCAACTTACAGAAACCGGCTTTAGTCTAAATATTGTGAAGATAGAGTAATTCTTTAGTAAGTGGAAGTTCCCCATAAGAGAACAAGGTATAATATCTATATTTTCCTTCTACACACATATACAATGGCTACAATCCCCCTTGTAAGGAGGGTAGCCGAATCAGAATACACATTCACTTGAAACTACTCTACCTCAATTACCCCTCTTTACTCCTTGGGGATAAAGGGCTCCCACAGTTCCCCCCCCCACCAACCTGCTTGGGTCACCTTCCGGGTAGGTGGGGAAAGATTTTCTACTATGAGGCCAACAGCCGTATCTATTTCTGGACAGGCATATATACTTCTGTACCTCAATTTTATGATACTGTTGGTTCTGCCATTGGTCTGCCACATCCAAGTCTATTTGTTAATCCTGCAGAATGAATGAACATGCTTGAAGAAGTCATTAATGTTGTACTATGTTCATCCTAAAAATGAATACATTGTTTTATGTGTCACCGTTAGTAGTCTTTCGAATGAAGATGGACACAAGACACTCTGGAACTGGGGAATCAAGGCAAGATGCCCAGTGATGGGCTTGAGCCAGATTCAGACACTTCTGAAATGTGCTCTACCACTGCCCCCATCCTCAGGATGAATGTACAGTATGTAATTATTACATTTATCATGCAGTGAGGTGGTCCCTGTCTTGGATCTATTGGTATGACTGTTCATTATATCAACATTATTGCTTAAAGCTAATTTGTGATTTATACAAATATTTTATCCCCAGTTCCAACTTGTCTGCAGCCATCCCATAATGAGGACTAATAGTAACTTAAAATGAGGATATTAAGAAATAATAATCTTGGTGGCAGGGAAAAATGAGGATATTAAGAAATAATAATCTTGGTGGCAGGGAAAGATGTCCACACTTGTATTCTCTGCATACCTTAAGAACGATCCTAGCAAGATGGGGGAGCGTAGGGCTAGCAATCGTCTCCCTTGGATATTCTTTTTTTGCATGATAAAGCCCAGATATCTCTGTTCTTTTGCTACATTAGTGGCTACCCTACTGAAATTAACACAGATGAACAATATCAGCTTTCAGGTTACCATAGCATATGGTATGATTATTTATTGCTTTATGTCTCAGTATTAATCCCCATTTCAATGGGGGGTAGACATAGACAGGTTGGAGCTGGGGAACTAAGGCTGGATGCCCTTCCTAACTTCCCGTGAGTGTGAATGAACATATATGTTTACAGTAGTGAAAGAATATTTGTTTTTTTTTCTATTTCTTGGGGTTGTTATCCTACTAAAATCTGCCAAAAGATGATATCAAACTTGAGTAAAAATTAGGATAATTTGATTTCGCATTTTCGTTTTGTTACTATATGGAGTTTGTTTGCCATTTTATGTGTGACTATTATTCCCCATTACGAGGATAAATACAGACAGATAGGAGCTGGGGAATTAAGGCTGATTGCCTTTTGTAACTCCCTGCAATGGTATTAATTGCTCCAACCATTCTGTTACTGCAGTCCCCTTTGTTAAGAAGAATGGCAGGTAACATAAGATAACAAAATATTCTCTTAAATAAGAAAGACCATCTAATTCATGTTATAACTGAAGTTTGGGGAAAAGTACAAGTTTTTATCTATAACAATGTCATTATACAACTGAAATACATAGTTGATTATTTATGACAACAGCAATAACAAGAAGTCAAACGAGGTCATGTAATCCAAAAAGGATAGTTACTGAACATCAGAAAATACTAAATATTAACTGTTCCTACATGCAGTTCTGTGCAACATATCCAAGAACATTTTGACGACACTTATATTATCATATTATAGAGAATACTACTATAAAGTTAAATAAACTATAGTTGCATTCACAAATTATGCCGTGAAAGCACAACAATATACATGTTTTGCATTCTGTATATTTCCATAGTTTGCCTTGACATACACTAAATTTCCTTGGTGGTTGGTTGGGGAGAAATTTTGCAATTATTTCCTGTCATATTAGTAAATAAGAATAAAAGGGATTGGTGAGAATGGAATTCGTAATCTCTCCTTCCTTTATTCTGTTCTTAACATAAAACTGGCAGAGAAGGCAAGGGTGGGCTGGGCATTTCAAAATCTTGCTAAATCAGTTCATGTGCAACACCTGAGTTTACCTTGTTGGGTCAGGAAAATATGGCAGGTTCTTAAAGAAAAAACTTTGAAACAATACTGCAATTCATTTCTCATCTAGAACTAAGAAAAGTGACAACTTTTTCTTTTCTTTCATCTGGAAAAGATTCTTCAGCTATTTTTACTTTCTTTTTCTCTGGTATAGATGGCGATTCACTGCCTCGATGATTCAAATCTTCATCCTCTTCGTGGGAAGAACGGAAAGTGTATAGCGGAGGCGGTCGGGCAACATAGGGATCAAAAGTCCACTTAGGGAACATTCTCTTGTACAGATTGAGAAGTACAGTGTCTTGAGACTTTAATTTACCGTCAAAATGACACTTCACATGACCGTGTGTACCTGTAGGAGAAATTTATATACTCTTATTGATAAATTACTTGAGTGTAAAAAATAAAGTTCAACTGTACTTTAAGAATCCATTTGTGTGCTTTTTTAAGTTGACCAAGTTTATTAACAAACAAAAACCAAACACATACTATGTACTAAACATGTTGGCATTCAAACTGCTTAGTATCTAAGAATATTGAATTACTAGTATTTAAGAATTATATCTGTAGACTAAAATATCCTCTCCATCTAGTATATAATGATTCCATATTCTCAGCTGTATATAGTTAAAACTTAAAACAGTAAAATATAGTTGTTGTTTGCTGTTTTATGTCCCTATTAGTCCTCATTATGGGGGTGGATACTGAGGAAGTATGGCTAATTTCCCTTCCTAACTCCCTGCAGTGGGCTTGATTGCGAGTCTATCACCTCCTGAGTTGAGTGCACAATCCACTGCGCTGTTGTGCCGCCCACAATAAAATACACTGTAACAGCCTAAAAACCAAAATGCCAAATAATCACCTACCAAGAGGTTCTTTGATATGTCCTCTTCTACCCCACTTTGTACGAAGCTCTACCGGTTTAAACCACAGTACATCTTCACGATTGAAGAACAAGAATCGTACAACAGCAGACTTTTTGTTGATCTGGAATAATGGCCCCATTTAATTAAAATTGTTTGTTCTTAAATTCAGATAGTAAACCATTGTATGGTATGTAGCAAGTGATAATAATTTCTCAATGCATAATTCAAAAACTCTGTAAAGAGGCAGGCTGGTTAGAATTCCGGAACTCTTCTTCTCTCTTTCTTTCTATTTTAATAAAAGCAGGATTATAAATATTCAAGGCAGGTGGAAAAGATTGAACACACTACCCTAATGATTAATTAAATCATTTATTCATTCAGAGGCAGAGCTACAGAAACTTATTAGCATTTAGAGATGGAACATACTACTAAAATCACTTGATATTCAAATGACACACAAAATTTAATGTTTGATATGGGTCAAAACCAGGTTAACTCTGTCCTCACAGAAAAGGGAGGATTCAAAGGAATGAATGTCAGGAGAGTGTGCATGCAGCTATGTGTTGTCATAGTAACAAACTTATTAGAATTTTATGATGAGGTAAGCTGAATATTACAGCAAAGAGAGGACAGGGCAGATTGCATATTCCTGGACTTCCAAAAAAACATTTGACACTGTACCACACGGGAGACTTATTAAGAAGCTGCAAGCAATGGCAAAAATAGGTGGAAATGTCTTGGAATGGATAAAATCTTACTTAGAAGGAAGGGAACAGAGGGTTAGAGTAAGACACTCAGTGTCTGAATGGAGAAGAGTTAGTAGCGGAGTTCCACAGGATTCAGTTTTAGGGCCACTTTTGTTCCTTGTACCTACCAGAGTCTGTAAATTCATTCATGAATATGTTTGCAGATGATGCAGATTGTGAAAAAAGCAAATATGAGATGTTAGAGAACTTCAGGAAGATCTAAATAGTCTGCATGAGTGGTCAGAAAAGTGGCTAATGTAATTCAATACTTAAAAATGTAAGGTAATGAGAATGGGTACAACTGCAAGAAGGCCCAAGCTTGACTACTCAATGGCAGGAGTAGAACTTCAAGAGACTGAGAATGAGAGAGATCTAGGAGTAAACATACTTGCCGATTTGTCTCCAGAAATGCATAGTAAGGGCAGCATATGCTTTCTTAGCAAATGTAAGGGTAGTCTTCATGCATATGGACAAGGGAATGTTCAGAAATATTTATGTAACCTATGTGAGGCCAAAGCTTGAATATGCAGCCCCCTTTTGGAATCCACACTTGAAAAAGCATGTAGGTAGGCTGGAAAAAGTTCAAAGACATGTTACAAAACTGGTGCCAGAAATACGCAATCTCAGTTATGAGGAGAGGCTGAGGGAATTAGACTTATTATCACTCGAAGCTAGAAGATTGAGGGGGGGATATGGTGACAGTCTTTAAATGCTGTCATGGTTATGACAGAGTGGATAGGGATCGATATTTTTATATGGCTGGCACTAGAACTAGAGGTCATAGTTTGAAGCTTCGTAAGAAAGCTTGTTTGCAGGATGTAAGGAAGTACTCTTTTAGCATACGAGTAGTTGGTAATTGGAATTGGCTAAGTGAGGAGGTACTTAATGCTAACTCATTCCATAGTTTTAAGGACAAGTATGAGAAGTATCACTAAGTACAAAATGGAACCAATCAGGAAATGGGAAGTTACAAGCTTGGGGTTCTTTTCTGTAAGCACAAACAGGTAATAATTGAGTGAGTGGATGGAACGACAGGGTAACTGGGTATGAATGTGATTGCAGAGACTCCTATGGGAAGGAGGAGGGGAAAAATATCAGTAATTTTGGGTGATACTGTGTTCTAGGTGTTGTTTCCATGATCCTTGATGTGTGTGGGGGCTCTGCCATGTAGTGTAGTGGGTGGAGTTAGTAGAGGTTGCAGCAAGAATTTTTGTGCCTTCCATATCAAAGTGGTCTTCGACTTTGAGGACTTTGGTTTCTTGGGGTAAGTGGTCAGTAGGTGCAATAGCTGTGCAGCATGTAATTATTTATAGGGTTTTGTTATGCATAGTCTTTAGGGTGTTGTGGCATGATTTAGTGAGTGTATACTGGATATAGTTTGTATACAGCAATAATGCTTTCTCTGTTGCGTCTGAATGTTGTATGGGCAAATGACCTGAAGATATTTAGGCTTGGTGTCAGTTTGTTATTTAAGGCTGTGAAATGTTTGAATGACAATGATGTATCGTATGTTATACTATGGGTTTTGGGAGTGTGTGTGCGCGGGCGTGCAGGTGTCAGTTAGTTACTGGGATGCTGTACATCATGAAGTATGGGAGGTGACAATGTTCTGTGGTAAGAACATCAGAGTAAGGTCTAATCTCAAAAACCTCATGCAGGGAGGTGAAAGATAAAGAAGGGACAAAATGAGATGACACTAAGAGATATATAATCTGATATTATATTAGTGGACTATTGAGTCAAGCCTTTATGAGAGTGCTAAGGGGAACATTAGAATTGATAAAAGTTTTACCTTAAACGGATATCCACTTAGTACAACTCTCTTAATCACCATCCTTCTGGGGTCAACACTTAACATGGAACCTGTCGCAACCAAATCCTATGATTGGGAATAAAAAAGGATGACATAAATGTAGGAATCTAAGACATATAAATATATGAATATAAAATTAAAGACTGGAATAAATGCATGAATATGGAATCAAAGACTGATATAAATGTATGAATATGATATCATAAACTGATGTACATGCGCAAATATGGGATAAAAAAAAAAATCTTATGCGTTACTAATTGTCCCCATTATGGGGGGTGGACAGATAGATCGAAGCTGAGGAATTAAGGCTAAACGCCCTTCCTATCACCCCATGGTGACTGATATAAATGAATGAACATGGAATCAAAGACTGAGATAAATGTATGAATATGAAATCAAAGACTGATATAAATGTGTGAATATGGAATCAACAAAGGATATATCGCATGGTAATGTATTGCATTCTTTTTCCTATCACGATACTAAATATCTTGGCTACATTTAAAAAAGGAAAAACAAAACTGAACTCCTATACTCAGCACTTATAATACTGGAATGTATAGTACAAGATATAATAGATTCATAAATTAAAATAAAATTTAAATGGGAAGAGTCTACACATATAATATCAAATTTGTCCAGCATAAAATCTATATCTAAAAAGTAGTTTTTCTTATGTTAGCTTTTGTCCTCCCTTCATATAAAATATATCAACACGTGTGAAGAACCCTTAGTAATGTCCAAGGGCTCTTGAGTTCTGATTTAGAAATACATAAATAAAGATGTCTTGCAGCTCTATAAATGGTACATAAAGATTAACATTTTAATAATTAAGAGATATCCATTACTAAGTACAGAAAAAACTCAAATCTTTTCAAATGATGGTATTTTTTTAAGGATTTCATATAAAAGTGAATGTTGACAATACACTGATTGTAGCTGTACAGTACTTAGTTTTGATTAAAAAAAAGAAGCATAAAAACATATATGAGAGAGAGAGAGAAATTTTACCTGGGCACCATCAGGTCGCTCTCTAAACACCATAACTGAGGCTGGAGGATATGTTATGGGTGCAAACATTGTTGCCACCACAGTTGAACCAGGATGGAAAAACCTAGCAAACTGAAATGCAATATAATTATGAATTTATCATATATATCATTGAACTGCTTATACAGCCACTACCTGGAGATCTCTGAGAGCTTATGATTGGGGACAGTGCTAAGGCCCTGGATATAAGGTAGGTACTTAAGCTCTAGTGCTATGACCATCCCTTGGCTCTGCCATTCATTAACCACCCATTAACCTTTACTGTATATAGCAAGACAAACCCTTGAATGTCAACAATGAAACATCAAAGAAGGAACCCTAAAACACCATTATGAATAGAACAGTATTTCAGCAGACTATTTCTGATTGTTGCTTGTTGTTTTATGTCATTTATTCCACATTCAAATGTGATGAAAACAGATATGTAGGAGCTGGGAAATCAAAGCTTGATGCGCTTCCAGACACCCTGCAGTGGGCTCGAAAGTGGGGGCATCATTTCCTGAGTCGAACACTCTAACCACTGAGCTACCACGGCTCCCTGCAGGTGATCTCTGGGAGTGACACTAAGTCTTCTATTTCAATATGCACATTACTATATTTTCAAATTCCCATACCTTATGTTTATTTCCAGAACTGTGTTCACTGAATATTGGCTGGTTGGCAAACCTCCTGAATCCAATGTGGAATATGAGCCGCTCTTTGGCTTTGATAGCTCTGTAGTGCCCAACAGGATGAGATTTTATGACGACATTCACCACAGACATTTTCTGTTCATGTGGTAGAAGACCAAATGCGACAAGAGGTGAATGGCTAGTGATGTGGATGTCGTAGAGATGACGAGGGACATCTTTGATATGCACGATGACATACCATCCAGGCTGTTAAGATAAATGATAAAGAGAACTTCATAAAAAAATAAAAAAAGTAGAGCAGTTTGTTTGCCGTTTCATAGATCGTTATCATTCCCTTTATGGGGGTGGATGCAGATAGGTTGGAGCTGGGGGATTAAGAATGGTTGCCCCTCCTAATGCCTCACGATGGGCCCAAACACAGGTTTGTCACTTCCTAAGAGATTTCTCTAACCACTGTGCTACCGTGGTCCCCTAGATATAACAGAGCAGTTATTATTGAAATTACTGCATAATGCATACTCTATACATATTAACTGAAATCAGTTGAGATTTAGTCACATTCTGTACTAAAACATCACACAATGTAGGTGGAAAATGACTCTTTACAATTATAAAGTAAATATTAAAGGATTTATAAAATAATAATGCTTATTTCTCATATCTAACTTACAGGAGCTCCATCCTTCTCTTCTTTCAAAATTCTCTTTTTGGTGTGAGTAAAATTTTGAAACTGAAATACTCTAGAGTAATCCACGGGAAGATTTTCATTATAATCCCAGGTAGATGTCCTGAAACTCTGTAGGCCTCTAAATTTCTGAAAACGGACTCTAGCTGGTATATTTTGGGGGGTGTCCAACTCATCCGGGAACATAGCATCTTCTCTTGCAGCTAAGAAAGTAAAGCAACATAGAACTGTAAGCTATTATTTCCCGGTAAATATATCTGATACTTATATAGCAATAATGACTGGTTGTACTTGCATTACAATATTACCAAAATATGTTAATTGCTATCAGGAAGTCATAAATTTCTTTTACATGAATTCAAAGTTGAAACTTACGCCCTTGTATCAGTCTTACGGTGAGAATGTACAAATGGTAAGGAGGCAGGGGCTACTGAACATGGAACAGCAATACAGTACCTTCTTTTTGTCCCTAACAACTACTAAGCTATTGTGGTAATTTAAGGATGATAATATTCAGTATGATTTTGCATACTAACCCACTGGTGAAAAAGCTGGGTGATTGGGTTGTAATGTGGCAGACATTTATCCCAAAGAAGCTAATTGGAGCAATTGAGGTGTATATGCTTCTGGTGCAAGTGTGCGCTTTGACACTGCCACACCACTTACAAGGGTGATTGCAGCCAATATATGTATGTATGTATAACACATTCTACTTCAGTTCATTATTCAAACATAGTCAGAGTGATGGAAATATTAAAAGGATTAAGTAGCTTTGCTATAAAACTCCATATATAACTTACAAAAGGCACATATGAATAGCCTTATGCATAAATCAACATTCTGAAAGACATAAAAAAAAATACAGAACTTCCTAAATGTTCATTATAATATTAAAGCTCTCAACTGACAACAGAAAAAAATATTTAAAGATCAGATTTGAAACAGAAGTTTTACCTTAGGAATAAAATATCATAATGGCGGAACAACAAAACTGTAATATGGCCAAACACATACAGATATACTGTATGATCCCCATACAGTATATCTGTATATAAGCCATATTACACAAAAGAAACGGTAAAAGTATCACAGTTTACAACCACATATGCCAACAGCGCAACATACACTCCCTAGAAGCTCTGTGGGAAAATCCGGGATCTGCAATGACCTTTCCTTCGGACTTGGGGCTGTTTGGCCAGAAAGCTTAGGGAACAAAACATCACAATCTGTTCTGAAGTACAGAGGGCATACACAATGAAATAGTTACCTTGCATTTTTTTGTAAGCATCCATTTCTGCAGCGTAATCAACTTTCTCATCATAGTTGACATCACCAGCATCCGTGACAGACATGCTTTCATATTCGTCCTCCTCATCTTCATCACCATATTCAATTCCATCCTGGGAAACATTGTCCACAGGGGTAAAGTCACTGTTTTTTCCGCAACTCTCCACATCTTCTTCGCTTTCACCATTGCCACTTTCCCCTGTGAAAATTATTCACTACATGGTTGCGGGGCATTAGGAAGAGCATCCAAGCTCAGTCTTCCAGCTCCAACAGGTCTGTGTCCACCCCCGTTAAATTGGGGACTAATTGTGACATATAAAAAAGGTGCATATAGACATATGTCAGTAATAATCACCTAATATTCATGATATACATATGTCTTATGAGATCTATCTCAGTTGTACAGGATAATGAAAATCAGTTACATATTCCTGTTGTGTTGGCAACTTTAACAGAATTGGAAAAAAAAAAAATATTCAGATACCAAATTAACATTCAACATGAGCATGCCCTAGTTCAAAGGCAATTACAACCATAGATGCTTAGTATATGGGTGTTCTTGGATCATTGATCAATCAGCTGGGCATCACTCTAACTGAGGGAAGGGGCAAGAATACCTCTTCCATATATCCTTGTGTAATAAAAGTCAACTAAACAGGAAGGAGCATGGGAAATGAGAATTACATATTTGTATTTACCTCCCGCAAAGAGTTAAGTTATTACTCTGACTCAGCCACCACACTAATAAAGGGGATCAAGGATTTTGTATATAGAGAGGAAAATTTTTCAGAAGAGATAATTAAAAACAAAATAGATGAAAGAAAAAGAAAAATTTCAAATAATAGAATATTAAGTCCTAACCCCATGAGGGGGGGCAGGAATACCTCCTCCATGTCATAACAGATCACTAAATGGGGCAGAGCGGGGGATTGAGAATTCCCTCCATACTATTTTCCTCCCACAAATTAAACTTTTTTTTTTTTTACTCAGCCACCTCCCATATTAGGGGGATTAAGGCTTTTGTATATAGATATATAAATGAAGCTCTAACCATCTTCCTCAAGGATCCAAGCTGCTTGGTAAGAGGAGGTGCCTTTTGGTACTATCTTAGTACGAGTCTTTGTTGCCATCATGCTCTCAGCTTCCTTAATGTCTTCCTCAGTGGGCCAGGTTTGCTCTCCTTCCATGGGATCAACCTGTTCATACAAATAAAATTTATGGCATCAACTAGTATTATTATATACCCTCGAACAAGCCCACCAATGGGGGATCAGGTGGGGCAACCAGCCACACTGTGTCTACCCCCATAAAAGGGACTAATAGTGACACAAAACGAGGAACTAGTAAAACTATTCAGTTCAGAGATAATAACCAGATATTACCATATTTAACGGCCCTTACCATATTAAGACTCATCTGCTTCAATTAAATATATAAATAGCTAAAGCAAAAGTAGCTAGGCATCTTACATGCTACTAGCTAAAGAACATCTAAATATATTGCATGTTAAACCATAGCATTCTAAGCATATACAACACTATACATTCTAACATATCCCTGAAGAGGGGCAAAAATAACACTTCTGTATTCCTCTGCGTGTTGTAAAGTCACTGCCTACATTGGCCATTTTTTGCGTCATTATTAATCCCATCTGAATGAGGGTGGACAAAAGACAGATTAAAGTTGGGATTTAAGGCTGCATACTCTTCCTTCTGCCCCTTAGTGGGGTTAAACATGGGTTAGCTGCTTTCCAAATCGAGCACCTTAAAAACTGTACCAAAGTGAAAATTATTTCTTTTTGTGTCTTTTCAAAAAATTATCTTTTGAAAATAACAATATTTTATTAGAAAAGGAGTATTTACCTAAACTAACAATGTTGTTATGTCAATATCTTCATAAAGATTAAGCATAATTATATACACTAAGATACCATGTACCTCAATGTGGTAGGTCCTGTCATCAACTCACAGGCAAACCGAGTATACCATTAGATATGTTGGAATAATGGTAGAACAAGACATTCACAACTTTTAACTCTGGTAAGTAAATATAGACATGGTTTTACCCTCCACTAAAAACCATCAATAAAGTATGAACATCAATATAAATACAGAGAAACAAAACTTTAAACACACAGCTCACAATTATAATAAGGTGACTGATGTATAATATAATGGAAAAGGAAACCGGGGTAAGGCAGTGGTCAAATCACTCGACCCAGGAAGTAACAAAGCTGTTTTGAGCTCAACTTAGGGTATAATGAAGTGCATGCAGCCTTAATTTTCTAACTTCAACCTGTCTGTGTCCACCCCTATTCGAAAGGGGATTAGTAGTGACACATAAATGGCACACAACACCAAGTATAAAGAAATGAAATGCACAAAGGTTAAGTTTTTAATGAAAAGCAGAGGCAAGGGAGTCATAGCCCTAGAGCTCGACTATGTAACTACAAAAAAGTCGGGGCTTAAGCCCCCTCTCCAATCACATAAATCCAGTGATCTCAAGGTAATGGCTGAATAATCATATAGACCTACTGGAAATCAACCCCCCCAATTAACTGCTCACTATAATTGGTAATGACAGACCAATATGAAAAAATATATCATCAAGAGAAATAATTACCTCATTAGTGGATATCAGACTCTCTTGATGTTCAGGATCCGCTTTCTCAAACAGGTGGATATCATCCTCATCCATATTTCTACGATTACGATCCAGTGGATGGGGGTCTCCAGCTGTGTCTATGTGACTCATCTGATATTCACCCCATCCAGGTATGTGGATAAGGTCATTTGGCGACAATGCTTTCCCCCTTACATAGCCATGAATCTGGAGTGTTCCAGTAGAACCCTGAAGACAAAAGAACATAGAAAGTTAGGCTGAGAAAGAACATGAAGGAGAAGAAAATATATGAAGATGGAGGCGAAATAGAAGAAGAAAAAAAAAATATATGAAGATGAAACAAAAGAAGAATCTATATGAAGAAGAAGAAGATGAAAATATATGAAGATGGAGGCAAAGACAAAGTATGAGAAGAACATATATGAAGAAGAACAAGCAGAAGAAAATATATGAAGAAGAAAAAGTATGAAGATGAAGAAGTAGAAGATAAAAATATATGAAAAAGAAGATGAAGAAAAAGATGACACTATATAAAGGAGAAGAATTAGAAGAATAAGAAGATGAAGAAGACTTTATTAATAAACCAGACAAGTCCTGAATATTGCTTAGTATGAGTCACTAATTTAGAAAGTTTCCATGAATATATTGCAGTAATAAATAAATCCATAATACACTCCACAACAGTGTATACAAAATGCATGAAATTATATTTATCAGGAGCATAATAACAATATGGTAAAACATTCAAGTGCTATGGTTGAAAATTCCTTTTCGTAAGACAAACCAAATAAACATTCAAGTGCTATAATTGAAAATGTATTCCCATAAGACAAAGCGTACAATCATTCATGTGTTGTGGCTGAAAATTCAATTTCATAAAACAAAATGAATGTTTAATATTGTTTATTTCTTTCCTCAATCATGGAACCATTTCATGTTGAAACTAGCAAGGATGCCATAACAGTAAAATAAGATCTTATTTGCTATGCAATGTAACAGGTTGACTAAGGAAACATCTTCCACAGTAAATCAGTATTTTCCCTCTAACATTCAGTATGAACCACATCAAATACTTGGTTTGTTTCTTGTTTTATCAGTCGCTATTAATCTGTCCACCATTGGGTTGGCCAGAAAAGTTTTGAGCTGGGGAATTAAGGTTGGATGCCCCTCCTATCATCCCGCAGTGGGCTCTATAGCAGGTCCGTCACCTTCCGAGTCAGGTGTTCTAACCGCTGTGCTACATCGGTCCCAAAGAATACCCAATACTGAAGGATAAATACCACCAAATTCAAGCCAATTTCATTCTGTCCTGATATACTATTTGCCCTATCCATTCATTATCAGCGTCAATGTAACTACACTTCCTCTACAACTCATCTCCGTACCCTAAATACCCACTACTAACTTATTAACATATGCAGTATCTTAATAAATTGTCAACTTCCTTAGGTTTGTTTGTTGTTTTAAGTGTCACTATTAATCCTAATTCGAATGGAGGGGGGAACACAGACAGGTTGAAGAATGGCTAGAAGACCTTCTAATGCCATGAAGTGGGCTCAAACAAGGGCCTGACACATTTCTCGAGCTCTCTAACCACTGCACTGCTATGTTCCCCTGTCCATAATATACATTCTAGCCCCATTTCCAAGTTGACCAATTCATGTCAAGACCTTTTTACTCGCCACTAACAATAACTGTAATAAGTAACTACAAACGTCAGTTCACTATTCAAATAACTATTCATCAAAATACCTATATTTAAGTGTCATTTGCAATCCCTGCATATCTTTAACATATTATGCTAAATGATACCCATGTTTATTGCAGTCATCATCAAATCTTTTGACATGTCCTGTCAGAGGTCACCAAAACAAATCAATCGACTTTGCATTGCCCTATCTCCTGCGTCCTCCTCTGGCACAATACACACCCACCCTCATGTTTTCCCTCACCACATATATAAACCTCCTCCATGGCTTACCTCTCCCCCTCCTGCTAAGAATTTCCATCCTTAGCATCTTTCTCCCATCATACCCCTCATCCCTCCTAAGTATACAAACAAACCATCTCAGTCTCGCCTCTAATCATGTCCCCAAACCATCCCGCCATCTCTCTAATATACAGCCACCTCTCCATTTACGGGAGTTTAGACTACGCGACTTTGGATTAGCACGTATACAAACAAATTTGAACTGCGCAATTAACATGAGTGAGAAAAAACGAGGTGCTGAGTGGAAGAAAAATGAACCAAATGACCACTAACAGAGCTTGTGCCTTTGTTTGCAGTGTGGTCAGTCAGTACCCTCTAAAAATAGGATTTTCCGCATAAGTCATTGTAGTACTAGTACAACAATGATTTATGACTCCCTCTCTTTCTCTTTATATATATATATATATATATATATATATATATATATATATATATATATATATATATATATATATATATATATATATATATATATATATATATATATATATATATATATATATATATATATATATATATATATATATATATATATATATATATATCTAGTGATCCCTCGTTTATCGCGGGGGTTAGGTTCCGGGACCGACCGCGATAGGTGAATTTCTGCGAAGTAGGATCACCCTATATGTACATAGGTATTTTACATTTATTTTTACGTTTACTGTATAAACTCTCCCTGTACTGTTAACAAACCACCCTTTACTTCAAAAATAACAGCATGCAACCATAAATTTATATGAAAGTGATAGGTAAACTTACCGTGAATGAGGTGGTAATGACATGACATACTCATGTACATAGGTATTTTACAATTATTTTTACGTTTACAGTATAAAACCTTCTTCCTGCTTCAGCATATCTAACAGTTTCACCTTATCTGTTATGGTTAACATCTTCCTTTGCCGCTTAGGCTCACAACCAGAAGCCTTAGAAGATGAAGGACGCTTGAGAGGCCTGGCAGAGGTTGCAAAAAGTGAAGAAAATAAATCACAAGCACAACGCGAACGGCGCACATGTGAGTTAGACTGACCGAGTGAGGCGAGACAATGGAAGATGGTGGGAGAACCAAGCTTCAATCAAAAAGCCAATCAGACCCCATGATACAGAACATGCAGAAAAACAATTATGTGATTCGTCATCTCCAACCCTTTCATCCAATAGCATTCCATGAACTATCTCACTTTGGTGCGAGCCTTTGCGTTTTCCAAGACGCCGATACATTGTACGCTATCGGACAGTATTTCACATGGTGCAATACTGTGAGTTATATGTTTAAATTTGTTTTTTTACTAGTTTTTTTTTTTTTTATTCTTAGGCTAGGAAATACTTGTTTTATCAATATAATAATGAAAGTTTCAATATGTACTAGCTCACGTAGGTGTGACCCTTTTCGTTTTCCGAAACGCTGATACCGGTATCGTATTTTACATGGTGCAATACTGTTAGTATTTATGTTTTTTACTATTTTTTATTGTTTTGTTATTCTTAGGCTAAGAAATAAGTTTTTTTATCAATAAAATCAAGAAACTACTGGAAATTTTAATATATACTAGCTCACGTAGGTGACACCCTTTGCGTTTTCCGAAACTCTGATACCGGTATCGTACTTTCTGTGGTGCAGAGTTACATGTTCAAATATATGTTTTTTTACTATTTCTTACTGTTTTATTATTCTTAGGCTGGGAAATAAAATTTTTTTAATCAAAATAATGAAAAAGAATTTTCAATAATATAATGAAAATACTGAAAATTTTAATATTTTCGCATATACCCAGAAAAAACAAAAAAAAACACACACCTCGCCAAAATACCCACGATACAGTGAATCCGCAATATAGTGAGGGATTACTGTATGTATGTATGTATGTATGTATGTATGTATGTATGTATATATATATATATATATATATATATATATATATATATATATATATATATATATATATATATATATATATATATATATATATATATATATATATATATATATATATATATATATATAGATAAATAAATAAATAGAGAGAGTTATAAATCATTGTTGAACAAGTACAACAAAAATTCATGAGAAAAAATCACTCCAATAAGGGTAAAAATCCCATTTTGTAGAGGATACTGACCGGACACACTGCAAACAAAGGCCCAAGCTCTGGTTAGAGGTCATTAGGTCCATTTTTCTCTATATAATACAGTCAGAAAGTCTTTATGACTTAACACTGTGATCATCGCCACCACACACCTGTTGTCCACCGCATATAGTGTGTGCTAATTTGTTTATTTTTTTGTTTATCAGTATATCTTTAATACTGTACTTGTTTACTTTTAGCATATTTACATACGTATTTCAGCTTGGTTATGTATTTGTAAAATGTTCTTTATCTACCTTTTTTCTTTGTATAGTGTGTTTATACATGCTTGTGGAATGTATCTATGACTATTAACATTATTCTTTATGGAAATAGACTCTTTAAAACACATGAAATTTGCTTTACATGGTCATTTTCAGGACCTATCGTCGCGTAAATTAGTGAGGTGACTGTACTTTCATGGTAATGTAGATATTCAAATATAATACTGAGCATGTTAATGAGCTCAGTATGTAAACCAAATAAATAATCCAGGTGAACAGTAATATATATTAAGCACACAGTCTTTACTATTGTGTGTTTTAAGGATGCACTAACAAACTAAGTATTATGGGATGGGCTAGGAACATTAAGAACACAAACTGGGTAATTATTTATCGCCGATGAAAGAACAGAATACTCTACAATATTTTGATATTAAAATTCTTGCTATCTGGAATACTTTTAGCAATATATTATATCAATATCACTGTATATGATACCCTGCATACTGTACTTTATACCATATACTAAAGGATGCTGGAAACATTTACTCACTTCTCCGACGAATTCCACTTTTTCTGCCAAAATGTGTGCTCTATTATCTCTATAGAAGATTGACCTTTGTTTCTGGGCCCCGATTTGACGGAGGACAAGAATGCCATCTTGATCTCGCTCAATGCAGTGTAGTTTCGGAGTGTCCGGAAACAACGCTTCTATTTCCTTCTGAACGTTCTGCTTTGCACGGTGTCTTTTCTGAAAATTTATTCTATTTTAAATGTAATATTTCATATGAAATTTTGGGTAATTGGATACAAAAATGGCATTTCATAAGCCAAGGACTAAAAAGGTGATGGAATTTAAGTATATGTCCTCTGATAAAATTATTAGCACTTATGTAGAATTACCATGGGAATAAAGCTTATTAGAGAATTTATATTACTTACTATTCCTTAAACTGTAAAGATGTTAATATTTGGGAACACAAAAATGAACATGCTCCAATCAACAATTCCAGATCTTAAATATCAATGGATATATTAAGATAAGGGAACCTTAGTTCAGATCTAACAGTACATAATACTTACAATGAAAACTTGCATCTTGTAAAGATGAGAAACCCTCAGTGCCCCATGTAAAGTGAAATAGCCCCGTATTTTGTTAGAGAAGGTTATGTTAAGTTGAGTGACTTGTCATGTAAATACGAATAACCCTGGAGCACTCTGAAGTTACTCTTCTTTACAAGATCAGCAAAATTTATTTAAGAGGAATACTTTGAAAAGTTCAGCTATATTTATTGTAAATTGGTAAATTATTAGAAAATAAATATGATACTAGGCATGTTACTCACAATCGCATATGGTAACACTAATAAACATACAAAATTACTAGCACGCAACAGATTTTCAACCCAAAAATACCAAAAAGTTAACCACTCACACAAAAACTATTACTATTTACGTAAAACAAAAAAACCATGCAAAATACAATATAAACAAAATATACGTGAGCTCGCTTTGCAGCAGACTGCTGCCCAATAACTAAGCGACTGCTTAGGTCATCCACTAGACTATTGGTATCGACAGATTCATCCAGGTTTGAGGAGAAACCCTATATAATCATGAAGAAATATGTACATAATTTACATTATTGGACTGATAATATGCTAGAGAGAGCAATAAAACAAAACCAAGTTTTAAGCATATTGAGCCAACACCCTTGTAATGAAAATGGAGAAATGATATCGGATAACACTCGTCACCTAATTTCCAAAACACTTATATTTCTTTCAGTCTATCTACATACAATATCCATAAATCCCCTTACAAGGGGGGTGGCAGTCAAAGAAAAATATTGACGTTTTGAGGGAGGAAAATAGAAAGGAGGGGATTTCCAATACCATCACTGGTCGACTTTTACGACAAGCAGGGGAACAGTCTTGCCTCCTTTAGGTAAAAAAGTAAAATGAAAAAATAAAACTTCCCGATCATACAAAGGGATGAATAAGCCTACATAAAGAAACAAATCAATTCCTGATCACCTAATGAGCCACAACAGGGCATGATGAATGCCCCTATGAAATGATCAAATGAAATGCTCTGCCAGCTGTTTGATCAATGGTGCAATTCTTAACATCAGATTGCAGTACATGTAAGCATTTGATGGCTGCAATAAATACTGATATGATATATTCATAAATTTAATTTTGTACGGACAATATTTACAATTCCTAGATTGCATGACAACATCTACATAGAAAACCCATTTTTCTTTGTAATATAAATAACTGCTATGTCTCATACATTTTCATCAACAGTGCAGGTGATAATGAACATCATTAAGATGGAATGGGATGATTGAGTGATGCTGCTTGGTATTGACAATTTGGTGCCACCTGTTTTGAAAAGTAATAGGTTAAGTTTTAAAATTAAAAGATCTTCTTTGCACCAGAACATCTGTTGCCCAAATGTGCTTAACACCTACACAGCCAGTGCCAAAATGGACTTTGCACCTAAACAGCCAGAGCCAAAATGACTATGGCACCCATACATCCTATGTACTAAATCCTCATTAAGAATGAGTAAGGATATTAACTAACCTTCACAGACATATCATCCAAGGAAGATAAGACATGAACAGGAGCTGGTAGACCCTGAGCTAAGATAGAGGACAAAAGCATTTCTGCAGCATCACCAAGTTCCTCCTCAGATGGCCAAATAAACAACACTGTATCACTAACCTGAAAATACAGTTTAGTTAAAATTTTTTTTTTTTTCAACAATCAGCAGCACTAGCATGCACAGGGCCAAGAATGAGAACACATTCACACGGAGTCAGGAATGCCACTGCGTGTTGCAATCCTGGTGAACATTTACACACACATGGCACAGTAGTAGTGACTGGGGCTGGTAATATACTGGTTCCAGGTGCAATCCTGCATGGTGTTGGATTAGCTTTCACTGTCTCGTGTCGTTTAAGATTAAAGCAGGCGATTAATTGGGGAGTTGGTGATTTCTTAAAATTCTACCTGATTATTCAGCCACTGTCTAGGGATCAAAGGGTAGACATAATTGAAGAGGGGGCTTGGGCCTGAATAGATGGTAGGTACATAGGCTCTAGCTCAATCACTGTACCTTGCCTCTGCCCCTCATTAGAGACTTTTAACTTTAAATATGCCATCTCAAACAAAAAATACTGTATGAGATATAACATACTAATATCTAAAATGAAACTTGTTATGGTAGTGGTAGCATCTAAATTGTAAAATATCCTTCAAGACTGCCACCAAATTATGACTTGGACCTATCCATACTAATGCCGTTTTATGTGTTCTTAGTAATCCCTATCTGAATGGGGTGGACACAGACAGGTAAGAGCTGGGGGAAATAAAACTGGATGCCCTTCCTCACGCCCCACAGTTAGTTTGAGCAAGGGTTTGTCATCCATACTATAACTTTTACTTTTTTCGTGTATAATGTCATATTCCAGAAGACAGCAGGGCAGCTACAAATGCAATAAACGCTCTTGAGATTAGTAGGCTTCATTACTTCCTATGCAAGGAGACTGTGGTAGCACAATGGTTAGAGCACTCGACTCAGGAATTAACATACACGGAATTGACCCCACAGACACATTAGGAAGGGTATCCAGGCTTCATTCCCCAGCTCAAGCCTCTTTGTGGCCACCTCCATAATGGGGATTAACAGTAACCCATAAAACAGCAAACAAACCTTATTCCCTCTCCATCTTTGTTACCAGAACCAAACAAAATTTTTTAAAGAAACGCAACAGTGAGATAGAACAAATACTACTGTTAACAAAGCAAATAATTCTGAAACTCCTATCATTATATTTATAATTACTATTGTTATTATTATGATTATCATAAGCAAAGCAACATGGCCAGCTGGGAAAAGTCAGTGACTATAAACCAGACATCTCCAACAGAGGATGCAACTTTGTAAGGAAACGGAAAATAAGTGGATAAAAAAAATCAAAACATGAAATGATACTACTCAGTACTTTATTGCAATATAGGCATGATATTATTGTATGTTGCTTACCACAGAAAAAGAAAATTAATAGAGGGACACCCTACCAAAATAATAAGAATGTGCACATTATACATACTGGGGGCCAAGGGAACTCGGTGGTAGAATGTGCGATTGGGGGAGTGACTAAAGTGGGTTCGAAATTTGATCTCACCTCAGAGTGTTAGGAAGGGCAACCAGACTAAATCCCAAGCTCCAATATGTCTGTGTCCATCTCCATACAAACAGGAACAGCTTGTGACACATAAAATGATGCATGTACAGAGACAATACTGTATAATTAGACCAACAAGCACAGCACACACTCACCTTCAAACTATCCAGTATAGCATACAAATCATTGACAGGTGGAATCACAAAAGCAAATCTCTGCTTGAAACGAGAGCAACTGCAACAAATAAAAAAAAATGCATGTTAACAATGACTGGATTACAACTGCATGCCTTCAATACAATACAGCAATTTTATCTGCATTTAATTTATGCTAAACTTAGAATTATGCAATTTTGTAAACCATTATCTTTTCACAATCGCAGCATAAATAATGGGTCTCCTAACATCAGTCTTTATAAGATTCTCCATAGAAATTAGTAGCTGAGATTCCTGATTTAGAGTATATGCTAAATTTTCATATGAAACTATCATTCATAAACTAACAATAATATTAATATTCATAAATTGCCAACATAAAATTATTACTCTTCAATTAACAATATAAAATTAATATCCCTAAAATAACAATTATAAAATTAATAAAAAATTATTATCCCTAAGTTAACAATACAAAAATATTATCCCACCTTATATGAGTAATTCCTTGTGGACTGATGGTCGTAACAGCAGTTGGATCACACGTAGTAAGGGTTCTCAAGGTTGTTCTTGGATTAATATTAGGGCTTAATGGAATAACAGTGACTAAAAATGGAGGGCTTCCCGACGTGCCTAAAGATCTTTTACGCGCAACAGTTAATTCTCTTTTAACTGATCTAATTTGTCTGATCTGGTTACGTCTCTCCTCTTTACTTAATTTCCTATTAGGCTTCTTGCTAACTGTTTTAATGCTTACCCGGCCTGTTGAGAATTTGAAACAATAAATTTTTTTTAGCAAAATACATCCATCCATATACCAAAGCCATATTCCCCCTTATAAGGGGGGTGGCTGTCACAAAAAATACCTTGACTTTTTTGGGAAATAAATAGAGGAGGGGATTCCCAGTTCCCTAGCTCCGCACCATTTAGTCGACTATATGGGGCAGAAACGCAGGGGAACATGGAGGAGGTGGCTAAGTCAAAGTAAGCACATTCACCAGAAGCTATATACCTCTTGGGTTGCCAACAGGGTTAGTGGGCAATGTTCTTCAGCTGTGAGGTCCAACAGCTGCAGCTGGTTTACTCCCACTGTTTCATCTTAAGGCAATCCCCCCCCTAAACTAACAAAAAATATATTCAGTAATTTAGCAATGAGTTTCTCAGTATATTTATTTCACACATTTTCTTTCTTCAAAAGTGTTTTTAATGTTTAATAAAATAATGCACATTAAGAATGAATTTATGCTAGTCAAGTTTTGAGCAAATGTTATCGGTAAATGACAATTATTCGGTGCTACTATAGTGTGTAACCTACCAACTGAATGCGATATATGCTACTATAGCGTGCGATCTACTAGCTGAATGCGATCTACAATAGCAAGATACATATACCTAGGTTAGGTTTAATTAGGTTGTGCCCCCAAAAAGAGCAACTTTTGATGTAGCTTGTACACAATAGTCAAATCATGATGGTAGATCACATACGATAGCAGAATTATGCTAGTAGATCACATGGTATAGTAGCACCCAATATTCCTTAAATACAATATAATACAAAAAGAAAAAAACAGAAAATAGAATAAATGTTAAAAGCATATCCTGTAAAGGATATATACACAAATACACAAACAAGAAGTGCAGAAATATAAGAAAAAAGCAACATGATAAAAAAAAAATGCTAAGAGCATCTCCAGTAAGTGATAAATATACATATATACAAAGAAGTAGCACCGCAACTTGGAGCCCCCACCTTCAATGAATGAATCACACTTAAATTCCTCCTTTTCAAGCTGCATCACTACAGTAAATGACTGTACAAAGAAGCGTAATAAAGATGGTTCTGGACTGCAGCAGAGACCAAGAATTCTCATGCATGTCATACTAAGTAATTACAGAGGAGATTTTTCTCCATAACATTTAAGGTATAATAAAATCAAATTATACATCTATTATATCTAACTTATCAATAATTATATAACATTACCCATAGTGACGAGTCACACACTTCAGTTACAGGAAATATATATCTATATGGAAATTTCATAGTTAGTTACATGGCTTTTATCATTGTAATTATGGTAGTTATGATATAAAAATGAGTATTAAGAAATTATATTAATTATGATTAATGCCTATCAGACTTGTATTTGTGATTTTTAATATCAAGGCTTCAGCTACTCAATAAGCATAATTTTTTTTGTTGTTGCTTACATTTCATGTCACTATTATCCTCATTATGAGAGTAGATACAGACAAACTGGAGCAAGGGAATTAGGGTTGGATATATTTCCTAAAGCCCTGCTGTGGGTATGAGTACAGGATTGTCACTTACCGAGTCGAGTGCTCTAATCATTGCACTACTACATACTCCCCAAAAATTTTTTTTGTATCAATATATATTCAACACTGCATTCATTTGAAAGAGCACAGTTTCATTTCACACTATACAGCATCCACTACACAGTGAAGCGTTGATTCTCTGCTTTTTCTCTTTTTACTAGCCATTTTTTGGAATACTGTACTTCCTCTGTGTCCCCGTGTGTATCATAAAGTAGACTAAACGGAAGGAGCAAGGGGACTGGGAATCCCCTCCTATATACTTTTCTCTTACAAAAGGCCAAGTATTTTACTTTGACTCAGCCATCTCTCATAAAAAGAGGAGTATACTTTTTGTATATAAACATATATTTGCATTGTAAACAGACTGGTAGAGCGAGGACAGGAAATTCTAAAAAGCTACAATATCTTATATCTTAAGTACCAACAATTTTAAAAAATGTAATATACAAACCTTTAAAAGCCTTAGTCAGTGCCCCTTTCGTTCTGTGGCCAAGGACATTGTGTTTCTTATTTTGTTGCTTAAGAGCAGAAGGTCGGTGGACAGATGACATAGCCATTATGACTGTAAGGAATATTAGATGTGAGTTATTTTAATGGGGAGAGCAAAAGCATAATAATAATAATAATAAAAATAATAATAATAATAATAATAATAATAATAATAATAATAATAAACAACCACATTATTCTATTTCAAGTTGAAAAGGGAATTCTTATAATTTCCATGAAAATAATAAAATTTAAAAAGTCTTAAGCTTTCGAAACAGAATCAATCAACATTGTGCACCAGCTACCAAACACTGAAACAGTAATCCCCATTATAAAAGCTCATTCAGAAATCAACAGCAACAGCAGCTTACTTACATATTACCGCGTGAGTCATGATTTTTCAATTTGGTCATAACTAAATATCAAATACTGTATGCCCCAAAGTCTCTAAATCCCTTTTAGGGGCACTATATCTTTTCCCCACTAGGGGCCAGACAACATACAAATCATAGTAAGTAGTAACAGGTTCCCTTTATATGCCAGTAACTAATCAAAATTTTCCTGCTTGGCACCCTGATATTTTTTTCTTAACCTGATTCATTATTACTTACATACAGAAAAAATTACAACAGGCACGCTACTAGGAGCGTACTGAGTATTAAATGAAGCCCTGGGAAATAAAGACATATAAAAATTCAAGGGTTATCACTGCCACTGAGGAAAACTATTCGTGTGTGAATATATCAATGCTCAAATTGTTAGAGGCAAATCTTTACTTTCACACTCCCCAGTTAGGAGAAAAAAGTTTAAGTGAAATTAGTAAGATTAGTTCATCCCCAGTCAAGGGTTATACTGAGTATTGAAATTATTGCTTTTTAATCGCTCTAGATATTTTTTCAATGAATTGTACTTTTAGTTCATGTGTTCGGGGCACAAAAATAACCATTTATCAGTATTTCATACATATAATTATTAAAAGCATAAATGACTTATTTTGTCATATACTTTTTGGTTTTCATTTAGCCACCAGTTACCTAATAAATCTGGTTACTTTATCTCTGAGAGGACAATGATAATAGAAGTTATTGAAATAATTCAAAGAGAGCAGCTAAAATACTGCGCCACCCGAATTACGGAAGCTGCCTTATGAAGAAAGATGCAAAAGACTGGGAATTATTATGGAAGAGAAACTTAGAGGTGACAAACAAACGAAGATAAAAGTTTTTGGGTAGTTTACAGTTTTGCGGGCCATGCCGTTCAACAACCTCACCCCTCCGCTCAAGTAAGTAGTTCGACCCTAACCAGTATGATGGGGGGGGTTCCCAGGGGGGCGAAGCCCACCTGACTAAGAGGTTAGGTACGTATTTTTAGTTAGGATAGTAAAAAATTGTTTCGTAGGCCTATTGTCGCCATTTTTGTTGTGTATTCATCCGCCAGTTCTCTAGTTAGAGCCTAGCGCCATCTATTGGTAGGTTTTGAATATTGGTATGACCCGCAAAACTGTAGGTGTCCCAAGTATTTAAAATAATGAAAGGATTATGAACATATATATGTTAATTACTTATTTCTGAAAATCCAATAAACAAAATGGGGGTATACTTGTATGATTTACAAGAAAAAATGCTCTTAAAATATTAGAAAATACTTTTCTCTCAAAGAGCAAATAATAGTTTGAACAGATTGCCAATATTATTATTAGTTATTTTTTATTATAATGTAAATGCCACAACAGTAACTGAATTTATTATTGATCTCACAAAACTAAATTAGTAAGTTTATACCAACGAGGTACGAAATTATTTAATTCCAAAAAAGATATAAATTTTGCTTAAACAATAAAATATCTAAAAGGAGGTAGAAAATAAATTCTGCTTGGAATAATATTAAGAACATCTTTTCCCAATCCAGCTGTTTTGGACTCTGTCTCAAAAGTGATCAATACCCTTTTAACCACGATAAAACATGTAATTAACGACAAACCTTTAATTATAAGATAAATAACGTTCTGAAGAACTTCCAGCAAGATCTAAAATTGAGCAAATAATTCTCTATCCAATCTTGACATCCCGAAAAATGTCCAAAGAATACTCGCATGTGCAGACGGCCTTTATTTACCTCACCACGAGTTGCCAACATCTGTCTTCTTCTTTGTAAAAGAAATTAGACTGGATCGGCCCTCCTACCGGGTCTCTTCATGAAAATCTCTCTCTCTCTCTCTCTCTCTCTCTCTCTCTCTCTCTCTCTCTCTCTCTCTCTCTCTCTCTCTCTCTCTCTCTCTCTCTCTCTCTCTCTCTCTCTCTCTCTCTCTCTCTCTCTCTATCTATCTATCTATCTATCTATCTATCTATCTATCTATATATATATATATATATATATATATATATATAATATATATATATATATATATATATATATATATATATATATATATATATATATATATATATATATATATATATATATATATAATACACAAATGCTTTGGATGTGAGAAAAGCAAATCAGTGAAATGCTGAATCATTGCAATAAGTAATGGATCAAATGCAACAGCAATATGATTTCATAGAAGGCCTATTTATACAAATGGAAAGCCTATGTCAACAGAATGAAGAATTAAAACAACACATATTAGAAATTGATATGAAAGTTAGCAACAACAACAAAAGTGACGAGAAATCTGATGAAGACAAGAAAATGAAAACTTACTCAGAGAAGTTGAAAACTAAAGAATACGCTTGTGATAAAATCTACGGATGAGAAAGTAAAGGCAGCAGAAAACAAAAAAGAAGACAATGAAGATAAAAACACAAGTTGATTGAAGTGAAAGAAACAAAGGATGGTCACTTGATTGTAAATGTTATAGACAAAGAAAAATTGGAGGATGCTAAGAAAGAATTTGACGACAACAAAGAAGAGACTAAAATCTTAATAAATGAAAAGAATAAGCTTAAGCCAAAAATTAAGGTATGTAACGTTTCCAAAGAAGAAGATGAAGAAGCTATTGTAGACAATATAGTCATGAAGAATTCATGAATTCAAACACTTATTAAAGAAGATGATGATTTTAAAATTGTCAAGAACTTGAAGGCAAATCAAGATGATAGATATCATCTTGTCATAAAATGCAGCCCAGAAATAAGGAAACAAATCTTTATTCGCGATATGTGTTGTATACAATGTATGGAAGAAGTAAAGTATTTGACACTTACAAAGTTTTTCAGTGTTTCAAGTGCCAAGAATTTGGACATAGAGCAAATGGATGCAATAAACACCAGGTATGTGCAAAGTGTGGAAGAGATCATAAGCTTAAAGAATGTCAAGAAACTACAGAGGAAAAATGCACAAATTGTACAAAGAAAGGATTACATGACACTAACCACAGGACAAATGAAATTAAATGTCCAATTTATAAGGATGAACTCTGTCAAGAATAAAAAACAGACACCGATGATGGCAACTAAGAAAATTAATAATATTTCATGAAGTCTAATAAATATTCAGTCAGTGGGCAATAAAACTATTAAAATTAGAAACTTGATAAATGAACTTAAACTAGATATATGTATATTGATTGAAACTTGGCTATGGAGTGATGTGAGAGCTAACTCAAAAATGAATGAAATGAAGCCAGCAACACATAATTTTTATCAGTTACTCAGAAAGGATAGAATAGGTGGTGGAGTGGGTATCTTGAATTCTAAGTCTTTTTCTAAGATAATCATAAAAATGAATTATATTTTGAAACTTTTGAGTACATAGATTTAGAAGCATCATTCAATAATAAACTCATACGAATAATTGCGATTTATAAACCACCTAATAGAAGTGAAAAGAAATTTCTTGAAGAATTTGAGAATCTGTTAGATACAATAAATGATCTGAGAACAGTATTCATTTGTGGTGACTTTAATTTAAGACTAGATGAGGTCAGGAGTAATGAAAAAGTAATTTATTGAACTTCTTGAAACACACAACTTAATGAACAGTGTGACAGACCCTACAACAATACATGATCATATACTAGACTTGGTGATACTTTATAAAGATCCTAACCTAATAAAAACACTTGAAGTTGAGCCTGATTTTTCAGTCTCACCAGTGCATAAATTAATTACTTTTTGTTTTGATATCGAGAAATCTAAATCTATATGGAAAAAAATTATTTATAGAGATAAATCGAGATTTGTTGCAAGGGAATTTATTGATGACTGTATAATGAAAATTAATAATGAAAACATAAGCTGTGATTGTCTATTTGATATACAAAGTAAGTCCTGTGTAGACTGCTATGTTGATAAAAGTAATAGACTGTGCTCTGAAACTTATACTGAGAAATGCCCCAAAATTGAAAAGCAAATAATAATTAAGGACAAGGCTATGTGGTTCAATAAAGAATTACTTATAGCAAAAAGAAAGAGACGTAACATGGAAGATAATTGGAAAAAAGCTAAAACAAGGGAAACAAGAGAACTCTACATTAAAGCAAGAAATGAATATAATAGTTTGATTGAAAAATTAAAAGAACATACTACAACAAAGAGTCGAAAAATAAGGACACAAAACGGATGCATAAGAATTTAGAGGATTTATTAGGCATAAAACAAGGAAAAGTTCTGCCAAATAACTGTAATAACCCAAATGAATTGGCAAATATTTTTGCTATATATTTTGATAATAAAACAGAAATGATATATAGAAGTTTTACTGATATAAATTTTATAGATGCATCATTTATGCCACAATCGGAATATAAGAAGCTAAATGAATTCAAGGAACTAAACATGGATGATCTAAAAAAAGTAATTGGTAAAGTGTACATATTGTGAGAATGACCCATTCCCGATAAAAGATATTAATGATGTTCCAAATATAAGCTTAATATATGATTTCTACTTCAAAATTGTGAACATGAGTATAAGACAATCTAAATATCCGAAAAGTGAAAAATTAGGATGCATTAAACCAACCTATAAAGGAAAAGGTGATCATAATGACTTAGGCTCTTTCAGGCCGATATAAAACTTGTCATATTTATCAAAAATAATTGAAACTGTAATTAATGATCAATTATGGATTCACCTTAGAGACATCAATATCATACCAGAAAATCAATCAGCTTACAGAGAAAATCACTCGACAGAAACAGTTTGCTCTTTTATGAATGATATGATTACTATGGTTAACAATGGAAAGTGTGGAATATTGATAATGCTTGACCTCAGTGCTGCATTCGATGCAGTTGTCCATGAGTATCTTCTTAGAGACTTGAAATCTATTGGCATAGATGAAAATGCATATAAATGGCTTGAAAGCTTTTTACAAAATAGAAAAGCTATAGGTACAATATCGAATGCAAAATCTAATATAATGGATATAAATGAGGGGGTACCACAGGGTAGTGTCTTGGGTCCCACATTATTTAATATCTATACAACTGAGTTATCGTGAATTCTAAAAAAAAAAACATAATGCTGGATTTAAATTGTATGCTGATGATACTCAATGATATTTTGCGATAACAACAATTCAGAACACTACTAATAAGATTGATGAAATAACGGTTGACATAAAAAACTGGATGGTTAAAAAGAAATTGGAACTGAATGATAATAAAACTGAATGCACGTTATTTGGGACAGAATATACCTTGAAAAACTTTGCACAATTAGAATATATTCAGATTGGAGCATCCAAAATCAAACTGGTACCAGTCGTGCGAAACTTGGGCGTTTTTATTGACAATACTTTAACTATGAAAAATCAGATATTGAATATAGTAAAAACATGTAATTATCATCTTAGAAATATTACATTTATCAAAAAGTATTTAAATGAAGATACCCTAAATACGCTTGTTCATAACCATATAATATCTAGATTGGATTATTGCGATTCCCTTTACTATGGTTTGCCCAACAATTTATTAAAAAAAAACTTCAAAGCAGCAAGATTAATAAAAGGCACACAGCGACGTCAAAGATTTATACCGGCACTGATTGAATTGCATTGGCTGCAAGAATTGTATACAAAATCTGTTTGCTAACCTACAAGACATTAAAGACCGGAGAACCGAAATACTTACATGAGTATTTAGTCCCTTTAGAACTTGGAACAAACATCACAGTGAGACATGCAAATGACAAATATAGACTGCATGAACCCAGATCTAATCGAAATATTGGTAGTAGAACCTATCAATATTGTGCTCCAAAATTATATAATGAATTATCAGTGCTACTCAAAGACAGTGAAGATGTGGTGCAATTCGAGAAAAAAAAAATGAAAAAATACTTATTTGAAAGATGCTACCATATCGAACTCTTTACTATAAATGAGCCTGTCAAGGTGTGAGAGAGATAAAAAGTAAAAAAAAAAAAATCTAAATAAACTTAAGACCCGCCAGAGAGGAGGCGAAGCCTTCTACAGGAGGGTATAAACCACAAAAGTAGAAGTAGAAGTAAGTAATCAGTAAACGATACTGTGTAAGTTATTGTACACTGAAATATGACTCACAATTTGCAGACTAAGAAAAAACGACATGTAATAAGACGAGTAGATTAAGAAAAAACAAAGTTACAGAAATACTGAAAAAAGAAAATAGAAAGCTATTTTGTAAACTTATTTCCCTGAATGAGTATTAATAGCAATATATATATATATATATATATATATATATATATATATATATATATATATATATATATATATATATATATATATATATATATATATATATATATATATATATATATATAAAGAAGAAAAAATGAGGATCCTGGAGGGTTTAAGAATACTGTTGGGTAAATGAAAGAAGAAGAATCTCCAGAAAGGAAGTCTTCTGCATCCTATTTACATCATGAGAGGATTTTGACATTTTTAAATTTATCTGTGAAATAAAGTGCGATGGTCGTAATCTAGTCAATGTATTTATTCGCTATGATACTAGAGATAACCTCAGGCTATCTTCCTCCATATGTTAAGGTGAGTTTTGTGGTTAGTGGTAAACAGTACCCGCATTTATATTCCATAACTTGCGAAAAAGAAAAAATGCATAATTGCGACGATATGGTGGTAGGTTCCAGATTAAACCGGTTATTGTCTAGATTTCCCTATTTTTCATAGTTTTCCTAGTGTCTTGGGAATTGTAATTATCAGGTATGTTGATAATAGTAGGTTGAAGGTCAATCGACCTCAGTTAAAATATGAGTCTTGTTTCTGCACATTTCTTCAATTTTCGACCTATTGTTTAATTTATTATTGTTATTGTCAGGAGAGCCAAACTGTAAGGATAAAAGACGAATTAATTTAGTATTTGCCTTATATAGTTTTGGTAATGCAAAATAAATTCCCACCCTCCATCTGTGTGTAATTACTTCATTGTAATTACCTGACTGTATTTACAGGAAAGAGCCCAATGCTCGTAATTCCCCGTCTCCTGGTTGGTTCCCTTTTTATACTCATTAGTACTTTTCATTTTTGGGTAAAGGTCCTGTATAACTCTGACGCCTTAATTCTACCTTCCTCAATGAGGTAAAGTTACTTTGCATTGGCTTATTTGTACTAACCTAACTTAAACCTAACCTTAGGTTAGGTTAGTACAGATATGTCAATGCGAAGTAACTTTACCTTATTGAGGAGGGTAGAATTAAGGCGCCAGAGTTATACTGGACCTTTACCATATTTGTTTTATAAACTATGAATTGAGTAAGCATTAACGACCCCTTAGCTTAGTGACTTCCAATCATCAACTATTTGTACACTAAAAGAGTACTTTATCCTGCAAAGATGGTTTTTCACAAAGCTTTAAACTCTGGCCTCTAGTTTTAGAGCCATCCATATCAAAATATCGATCCCAGTCCATTGTGTTAAAATCATGAAGGAATGAATTTATAAACTGTTACCATATCCCCCTCTTTCTTTTAGCTTTAAGTGTTGGTAAGTCTAATTCCCTTAGCCTCTCCTTATAACTGAGATTGCATATTTTGGGGACCAATTTCGTAGTATATCTTTGAACATTGTATGATATATGCGTGCCACTATTCCCACCACCCGAAAAATACTTTTTTTTTTGTGTAGCACAACAGAATACTCGGCTCCGGAGGTAACAGACCTGCCATTGAGCCTACTGTGGGATGTTAGGAAGAGTATCTAGCCTTAATTCCCAGCTCAGAACTGTCTGTGTCCACCCCCTTAAGTGAGATTAATAGTGACACATTAAACATAAAGAAAAATTAATGGGTAATTTTGGGCACACTTCGATTTTTGTACATTAAACAAACCTACCCTAATCTAAGGTATATACAGTATACAACAGTAGTCAGCCAGTTGGGGGGAGCAGACACTTTGTTTTGCACTTTCTCCTATTCCTCCACACAATAATTATTTTGTCTGTTGATATTAGCTTATAACATTGAAACTGGGCTTAATGATTATCATACTGTAATGTTTAAAAGTTTATGACTTTTGACTGAAAATGTTACCCTAGAATGATAAATTTGGTAAATATTTATCCTTAACAGTCTCTACGAGTTTTTTTTTACGAGTGATGCTAGGACGGGCAAAGAAAACATTTAAGATAAAGAGAAACCTTGATGGGGATTGTGACTTGTCAAATGAGAAGTGATAAAAAGATATGTGTAACGTATACACTAAAATATTCGACATGAATATAGGCATAGCAATATTGAAGGAAGACTTAACATCGAGCTGTTCTAGCCAGTTCTTGTCAGGTCCAAAAGACATTCAGTTGTAGTAGTATTGCAGTGGGTACTTAGTGCCATAGGCCAAGCCAACTAATATTTGATATTATGGATTTCCAGTTGTTTTTATGTGTTTCCAATGGTTTTCATATTCACTTCTATCTGAAATTACTACTTTTTTTATATGTTGACTTCCTATTTCATCATTAATGGGGGAGACAGTGGGAAATCAGGGTGTTTAGTTGGGGAAAAATTATATGAACTTACGATATTTAGAGGTAAACAAATACAGTAGGCCTTGTATAATGTCATTCCGAGTTTCACCGTTTCGCCGTTACGTCAGAGGCCAATAAATAATCAGTCAATTATTAATAAATAAATTTTTCAACCTACCTTGCTGGTGCAGTAAATTCAGACTGCACGCCAATACAGTTTGTGAGCACGGCTGAGGAATACACAGCTAGTAGCACTGCTGTATTCATATTTATCAAATTAATGGCTTTATTTATTTATTTTATTTATTAATTTGGTTTTATTGAAGGATTATATTGAATTTAAAAAACAAACACATAGCTGTAAATACAATTTTACTTAAAATACATATGAATACAAAGTTAGCAAACACTGCTGTATTTATATTCAAGTTATTGGCCTTATTTATTTACTTGTAGTGTATATATTTGGTTATATTGAAGGATTATATTGAATATGAAAAAAAGCAAGCATAATAGCTGTAAATACGATTTTATTCGAAATACACACTCGTATACAAAGTTAACCAACATAGCTGTATTCGTATTTATCAAGTTAATGGCTTTACAGTATTTATTTTTTTTATATATTCGGTTATATTGAAGGATTATATTTAAGTTAAAAAACAAGCAAACACATAGCTGTAAATACGATTTTATTTGAAATACACATGAATACAAAGTTAGCAAACCCAGCAATATTCGTATTTAGCAAACACAACTGTATTAATATTTATAAAGTTAATGGCTTTATTTATTTATTTTTTTATATATTTGGTTATAGTGAAGGATTATATTAAATTCTAAAACCAAACATATAGCCGTATATATGATTTTATTAGAAATAGTTTGTTGAGCGTAGTGTAAGAATATGGTGTCACGGTACATTAAAAGAGAAAGAAGAACCACCGCTCAGTTCATTCCCACCCTCCATATTGTGCCTAGTGATTTTGTCTGCTCTCTTGTGTTTGCTTGTTACTGACATTACTATGCCTCACAAGCATGTTAGTGATAGTTCTGATGGCAGTGCCACTATGAAAAGAAAAGCCATCGCCGTGGAAATTAAAATTAAAATAAGCCAATTTCTCCCTCCCTTGCAATGCCCCTTCCAGTGTGCAAGATAATCACACAAGTAAAGGTAAGCTATAATGCACTGTACTGTAGTCTAATTTTACTATTGATACATTTTATTGGTAAGCAATAATATTTAGATTAGTTTTAGTATATTTTTATCATAGATTAAGAAAATTTCTTTTTTTCCAATGTTTTAAATTATTTATTTTTTTCATAAGTTTGGGGACCAAGGTTCGAATTTAGATGTGTTCTAACTTACGTCGAAATCCGATTTAAGTCGGCTGTCAGGAATGGAACCCTGACGTTAAACAAGGACCCCTTGATATACAAAATATTAAAGATGCATCAAAACCACTGGAAAGCCGTAAAGTCATTCAGGATACTAAAAGTTACCAAATTGTAGGGGAAAATTTTAAAAAATCAGTAATAAATTATTTGAATAAGAATATGAAATGTTGAAAAGTATTAAAAACGGCAAAATAATAATGTCAATTATCAACTTGTTTCATTTCTAGGAATGAAATTGATGAACTATCTTAACTAACCTAACTCAGTATTATAACAAGTCACAAGATATTTTTCTTAACTTGCGAGTTAACCTACCCATCCTATTATAATTATTTAAAACACATCAATAAGCACTAGAAAATCATAATGTTAATTATCATCTTATTGAGAATGTGAAAGTAAACTATTACTGGATCTTCAGTGGATAATATTTAAGGCCTCCCTCTAGTTAGGAAAGAAGGGAAAAGGAAACTCGTGTAATTTTACGTTTTGTTAATTAAGGGGGGTCAGGGGAAGGAAACCCCTCTTTAGGAAAAATTTAAATAACAGAATGAATTATAAAATATGCAATTATAAACTTCTGCACTGTATTACCACTTCATTCATATTCACTTCACATGTCAAATAACAGCTCTGTATGCGCTGAGCCTTGCAAATTGATGTTTCAAAAATATGTCTCCTTTTTAACATAAATAATGGCTGCAATCCCTCTTGTAAGGTGAGTGGCCTTGTCAGAGTGAACACATTTACTAAAAGCTTATATACCTCGATCTTTTCTTTCCACTCCATTGGTAAAGAGTGCCAGTTATACTGTCTATATAATGGGATTTAGAATGATTAAAATAATAGTTTTTTGAGTGCTAATTTCTGTATCCTATCAAAAACTAATTCTTTGTAAAAACAGGTCCCTTAAATTATTATTAAACTACTTTCTTCTTCTTCTTCTTCTTCTTCTTCTTCTTCTTCTTCTTCTTCTTCTTCTTCTTCTTCTTCTTCTTCTTCTTCTTATTGTTATTGTTATTGTTATTGTTATTGTTATTATTATTTTTATTATAATTATTATTATTGTTATTATTATTATGCCTTAACATTTAAACAGCCATGACACATAGATATAAATACATGGGACGGCTGACAATAGTAACCTGAGCACGAGATGAATGAATGATCGGCATAGGGCGGGGTAGGCTAATTGGAGTTGTTTTTTCATTAACAAACTGAGCTTTTTTGAATTCTTTGTTTCTTTTTCTTTTTGTAAATTTCCAGTAACGTTTTATCATCTCACAATATTATTATTATTATCATTAATGTTATGATTATAATTATTATTATTATTATTATGATTACTGTTAATATTATTATTATTATTATTATTATTATTATTATTATTATTATTATTATTATTATTATTGTTATTATTATTATTATTATTGTTATGATTACTGTTAATATTATTATTATTATTATTATTATTATTATTATTATTATGATTACTGTTAATATTATTATTATTATTATTATAACATTTTAACCATAAATCAGCTAAGACGCAAATGGATACAAATGTACTTCGACAGCTATTAATACTAAATTTAGCACGAGATGAAAGAAAGAGCGTCTCTTAGGAATGCTAGCACTGCCGTCTGCGGAATTTGTCTTATTCCCAGATGGGCAACACTCGTGATGCCAGACTCGGTGCGGTCATGGCCACACATGCAGTACATATATGTGGTTATAAAGTCGAACAGGTGTATGTCTTAATAAATCACCAACGACCATAATGTGGTGTTCACTTAACATCCAGATTATTTATCGTATGCCTCTGGAATGTAACCTGGATATTAACTGGTTTTTGTCTCTAAATGTAAAATAGAATGCAGATAACCAGAACAATAATACTTTGGGTCACCTTTTTTCTGCAGAGTAACAATAATATCTTTACCACTACTAACATAACCAGTCAAGATATGAATCATTAGTTTTCTGTTTATCCAGCCTCTTATTGAAGTCATGCAGAATTTTTCTATACAGTATTACACAACAAAAAATGATCAACATTGATATACAAACATTCCTCTACTTATGAACAAGTTAGGTTTCAGAAGTCTGTTTATAAACTGTGTTTAGATGAAAAATAAATACTGTATATATATGCATATGCAGTACTATACAGTACTTAGGCTAGAAGCACTTAACTACTACATAAAACAGTATACAGTATTAATGAATTTTAATACAGCTGACGTAGGGATTTTATTATTATCCCACCGCTGCCACCACTGACGTAGGGATTTTCCTCCTACGTATATATACTTATAATTATTAGTACCAGACGGGTACAAGGTAAGAATGGACACGCAGTGAATCCTTTGCTTATATTTATTCTAGAGTACAACACAACTTCGACGCCTCAATGCCCCCACCCTATGACTATCACAATCTATGATCTATTCGTGCCCCTGGCAAAGTTCTAACTAACTGTCTCTGCCCTGGGTGGCTCTTGAAATACCCCCAGGGGCAGGGCGTGGCTTAACATCCAATTCTCCAATGAAATCAAGTGAGATCCAGTCCAGCCAATCACCGCCAGGTTCAA
>JAXCGZ010018950.1:147500-159289 GCA_037179515.1 Halocaridina rubra | reverse complement strand
TGAGGAATAAGGATTATTTGTATATTCTTATCCTGTGGGTTTAATTACATATTCAGTTATATTTCTAAGCCTAAGCAAGGATATGAAACCTTATTATTTGCAGTATTTTGGTTGAAGTAAATACAAATGCAACAATAAACAACATAAGAGAAAGAAATACGCACATCAGAGAACTTAAGTTTGCGACTAACTTTTCAAAAGTAGACAAAGAGGAGTAAAGATTTTAAGTCATATTTTGAAGTAAACATTTCTGCATTGTAAGTACAGATTCTTATTATTTGGTACAGATAATATTTGGTTAAGACTATTGCAATGAAAAAAGCAAATTAAATAATGATATATGTGCACACATATTTATGAATACACACACATACATAGATACACCAAGGAACCAACATAGGGTAGAAGTTTATGAGGAAAGTCGTATAAGTACTGTGGATCTATGAACATTAAGTGGTCCTATAACAAGCTGATTGGCCAAATATGTACTCGGCTGTTAGCTAGTGCATTCTACTGATAGTTGACGACCAGTTCGGCTGTTAGAGCTTTAGAACGATATATAGTATTATGAACAAGCCAGTTAATCAACAGGGTGGCCTGTGGAGAACATCGAGTGATAAGTTTTCTTCATGAGTAATGTAATACTACACAGTTAGTCGCATAGCAGCCTCTGACCCTGCTAGTCGTGTATAAGCCATAGTCACGCATTAGCCTCGGACCCTGTTAGTCGTGCATCAGTCTCTTGATTATCGGTCACTCAAGCTTACTGCCTCTCCAGTTTGCCCAGGTGTATAGTCTCTTATGCATAGTCTCTTGTAAATATATATGTAGAGTCTCTTGTAAATATACATGAAAATATATTCTCTTTATAGACTTTAAGGTCAGAATCGAGTGTTTCCTTCAAGAACCTCTGATCAACATGGCGCAGTGAGTACTTTTACAGGTTCTATGTGCCTTATAAGTAAAACGAACTTTGTGCAATCAACCTACTCATCCAGGTTACTGAACCCCCTTCACAACGCTTTGCTTTTGGATTAACATGCAGTAAAAGATGTTTTCATGTAGTGCATAGTGCTCAACGAGTGTAGTATGGTGAGTCAGTACAGTGCACTCATTTTCACTTCTTTTTACCCTGTCATTTGTTTTACATTCCTGGCATTTCCTCCCTCAGAGCCTTATCTGTTTTGGTTTTTTTTTCTATTGCACAATGGCTGATTCTCCTTCTCCCTGTTCTGGAGACTCCCCACATGCCCTGGACGAAAGGCACGACTTCCTTCACTTTATCACCGCTCTTTATGAGGAATATAAGAAGAAAAAAAGACTCATTATGAGGCAGAGGCTGCTGCATGCTCCCTCCCACCGCTACTAACTCCCAACATTATGGCCACACCAGGTTATAGCAGTGATGTTCTGCAGCTTCTAAAGTTTCTACAAGAGTCTGGGCCACGCCGACCTTACCAGGATGGGCTTTGTAGGAAAGAGGATGAATTACAATGCAGGGAGGAAAATGTAAGATTTACAGCACCCTTACAGACAACGTCACACATGTGGAGTGGCACAGCTCCTCTGCAAACAGCCACCTCATCCACAAAAGCTCTCCCTAACCACCCCACAATCCCGACAGACTCGTTTGTTAGTGTCAATTCACAGGATACACAAGTACATCCTGCGACTCCCCCTGTGACTCACAGCCCTATTGTTCATCCATTTGCCACACCAGTTTGCACAGTTATGCCCACAGCTGCTTATCCTCCTCCAAGGAGACCAGTGCCATAGAGCCCACCCACTCTGCAAGTTGATTCAACTTTGCTGTCATGATAGAACTTCAAAGTATGTCAAGAGAAAAACAGCTCATGCACGTTCGCACATGCATCTCCCTTGAGCTACAAAAAGTTTTGGAGCACACACCTGTCATTCCTTCAGATACCTCTCTCACCATTGACGAAGTACTCAACTGTTTGCAAGATCACTTCAAGAGTCTCAAGAACGGAGCCATTCAATGTTGTGATCTACTTTGCTGAAAACAAGCCGATGGTGACTCCTTCAGTGACTTATATGTGTACCTCAAAACCCTGGCTGAGGAGGTGGACCTGTGTTCTGCCAATCCCATTGCATGTGCCAAGCCCCAACTGAAAATAGGGATCCTGATACGAGTCCAAGATCAGGACCTTGTATAGTGCCTTATCTCTCTTGCAGCAGCCGCATTCCTCCACACATTTGTCACATGCTGTATGTCATTTGAGACTGCTCACACAACTACTTCAACTATTCATGCCTCACCAAGGAGCCCTGCTGTTGATGGTACCTGTACCAATTGTGGCCATAAGGGTCACCGGGCCAGAACTCATTGATGCCCATCCAAAGAGATGTAATACTACGATTGCAACAAGACTGGCCACTATGATAGATGCTGCAAGAAAAAGGAAAAGTCAGAACAGCTCTTCAGGTTCTGGTAAAGCTTCTCTTTCTCCCCGCAAGAAACACTGCATCTGTCATCACATATGAAGCATCTTAACATGCAACACCATCACCACGGTGCACGAGTCATCACCTTCTCCGGAACCAACTGGACACTTCAGAATCCTAGCCAGCAACAAGAACCTCTCCTATCTGGCGATCACCCTACGAGGCCTTTCGGGTCTGTCTCCGTGGATATCTTCCAGGTTGTAGGGAAGCCATTCCTGGTAATTGCGGACAGATTGTCAGGCTGGCCTTTGGTCGTACCCTGCTGACCCGACACGATGGCTTCAAGAGTTGTTAGGATGTTCTGCAGATACTTACGAGAAGTTGGTGTTCCCATCCTCCACAGGACCGATGGAGGCCTACTGTTTAACAAAATTGGCTTCTGAGTCATACTCCAAAGAATGGCAAGCCCGGACCAAGGACTGTGACCGCCGATCTGCCACTCGTACTGGACAAGTCAAGCACCAGTGCAAGTCCCATGCCCGTCCCTTTGCCACGTTGATCATCAGCCAGGGTGTCCAGTTTCATGACCTGACTCACACCGTTGGGACAATGTCGGAGTAGTTATGGGCTGCGGCAGGTCCAGGGAGTGCCAGGTACGTCATGTCCCTGTGACCCCTTGTTTGGCATTGCAAAGTCCTGTAAATAATCCTCACACGCTCCAACATCGTTCACCTCAACTCATGGAAAAGAGAGTCCGCTCATAATAGTGCTCTGAGTGCGAGGAGGGAGGTAGGTGTGGATATATATTTCTTTTTTATGAGTGTGACACTGGGACAGGCAAAAAAGTGCCTTCATTAAGACGAAGGAAAAGAAAAAGCTTATAGACAAGATAGAGATGAGGTAGTGATACACAAAGGAAAAGGACAGACTGCAAAAAATAGTCAAAGTACTTAGGACCTAGAGATATGGAGGATTAGGCCCTGAGATGACGATAGATCCGCCTTTTGAAGGAAGATAGGTCATAAGAATTTGGAAAGACAGAAGGAGGAAGGGTGTTCCAGAGTCTGGAGGTAGATGGGAAGAATCAGGCGCTGCACCGATCAATCCATGAGCTATGAATCTCCACATAGTACCTGTGAGACGAGGCTGCTTTGCAAGTGCTACATGGCCTCAGTATTGGGGGGGGGAAGCAACTCGCCAACTCATCAGTGCGGCGATGGAAGCAATAACAAGCCAACCACGGTAGTAAAGGTAAGATATAATGTATAGTATATTTTTACTATTTTTATGTATTAAATGAACATTAAGTGGTCCTTTAACAAAGCTGGTTGCCAATAATGTACTCGGCTGTTAGCAAGTGCATTCTACTGATAGCTGACGACCAATTAGTTTGTTAGAGTTTTAGAACGATATATGGTATTATGAACAAGCCAGTTAATGAACAGGGTGGTTTGTGAAGAGCAGCGAATGATAAGTTCTCTTCATGAGTAATGCAATGTTACATGGATAGTCATTTATCAGCCTCTGACCCTGATAGTCGTGTATCAACCGTAGTCGTGCATTAGCCTCGGACCCTGTCAGTTGTGTATCAACCTCTTGGGTTATTGGTCACGCAAGTCTAGTGCCTCTCCAGTTTGCCTAGGTGTATAGTCTCTTGTGCATAGCCTCTTGAATATATATATGTGTAGTCTCTTGTAAGAATATATGTATATATTTTCTTGAAATGGACTTTTAGGCCAGAACTGTGTGTGTCCCTCAAGAACCTATATCAACAGGTACTATCAAAGTCAAAATCTCAGTTGCTAACAATGCACAGGAGAGAAAGTGTAGGATTATGATTATAGAAGATTTTAATCATAGAGATATTGATTTGATAAATCTTAACCTACAAAGTGGGGAGGACTCATTCAGGGCAATATACCTAAACTGCATACAAGGGAATTTCCTACACCAACATGTACTGGAACTAACGAGGGCCAGGGGTGGGGATGAACCTTCGCTGCTTGATCTAGTATTGGCCATTGAAAAATATTGAGTATGAACCAACAGGTGAAAAGAGTGACCACTGTGTTGTTGATGGAGTATATCATCGGAGATGTTCTGCCTAATATTAGAAGCACTGAAAAGGACACGAGTTAGGACTATCTGCAATAAAACTTCATCAAAATTTATGAGCTTTTTGCAGTTATTAACTGGAGAATCTTATTTAACAACAAAACTAAACAAGCATTATACATCTTTTGTGAGGAATACAGGAAGATAGTCACTTATTGCATGCCTTCCATCAAAATAGGAGTTACTCATGCCAGAGAGAAATGGTTCAAGAATGAGCGTAAGAGAGCTAAGGAGTGGAGAGATAAATGCTGGAAGAAGCATATGAGGAGAAAAAGCATAAATGCCTGGCAGACTTAAAAAAGAACAAGAAATGATTACCTAAGTAATAGAAGACAGGGAGAGAGAGACTATGAAAGGGATATCACTACGAAGGCTAAAGAAAATCACAAACTTTTCCACAGTTTTATTCGAGGAAAGCTGAAGATCAAAGAACAGGTTTTAAAGCAAAAGAGAGTGGATGGAAGCATCACTGAGACGGATGAAGAGATTTGCAAAGAATTATAAAAGGAGTCTCAAGCAGTATTTACAGTAGAAATTACTCTACCCTTCAGATTGCAGAGATAGGAGCTCATGGGCAGATATTAGAGAACATCATCTTTTCAGCCACATAAGTATGCAAATTGCTGATGGAGTTAGATGCCCATGAAGCTACAGGACCTAATGATATATCCCCTTATGTATTGAAGAAATGCGCAATATCAATAATGGCAGTACTATGTATCATATTTGAAAAGTCGCTGGAATCAGGGGAGATTCCAAGATGCTGGAAGTAAGCGAACTTGGTACCTATCTTCAAAACGGGAAGGAGGGATACAGCTCTAAACGATAGGCCTGTTCCCTTGACCGCCATAGTTTGCAAAGTTATGGAGAAATTACTAAGAAACACATTTCTCTTCACTTGGACTCCTTCAACTTTTTATTAGTGAGACAACATGGCTTCAGAGAAGGTAAAGTAAAAGACTTAGAATTTTATGATGAGATAAGACTGATCTTACAGGAAAGAGAGGGTTGGGCAGATTGCATATTCCTAGACTTCCAGAAGGCATTTGATACGGTCCCACATGGGAGATATTTTAAGAAACTGCAAGTACTAGCGAGAATAGGTCTTGGATAAAAACTTACTTAGAAGGAAGGAAACAAAGGGTTAGAGTAATACACTCAGTGACTGAATGGAGGAGGGTTAGAAGAAGGGTTCCACAGGGTTCAGCTGCAGGGCCAGATTCTGTAAATTCATTCATGAATGTGTTTGCAAATGATGCAGAGATTGTGAAGAAAGTAAGAGGTAGAGGACTTCAGGGAGACCTAAATACCCTGCATGAGTGGTCAGAAAATTGACTAATGAAATTCAGTACATCTAATGTAAGGTAATGAGAATGGGTACAAGTACGAGAAGGCCCAATATTGAATATACAATAGCAGGAGCAGAACTTCAAGAAACGGAGAATGAGAGAGATCTAGGCGTGAGTATTTAGGCAGATTTGTCTATGGAAATGCATATAAATGGCATAGTAAGGGCAGCATATGCTCTCTTAGCAAATGTAAGGGTAACCTTCAGGCAGATGGACAAGCAAATCTTCAGAAATATTTATGTCATCTATGTGAGGCCAAAGCTTGAAATATGCAGCCCCATTTTGGAATCCACACTAGAAAAAGTACATTGTTAAGCTGGAAAAAGTTCATAGACATGCCACGAAACTGGTGCCAGAAAGTCATAATCTCAGTTATGAGGAGAGGCTGAGGGAATTAGACTTACCATCACTTGAAGCTAAAATAATGAGGGGGGGTATGGTGACGGTTTTTTAATTTTCTCATGGTTATTACAGTGGATAGGGATCGGTATTTTCAATTGGCTGGCACTAGAACTACAGGTCATAGTTTGAAGCTTCGTAAGAAAACTTTTTTGCAGGATGTAAGGAAGCACTTTTTTAGTGTAAGGTGGTTGATGATTGGAATTGGCTAAGCGTTGAGGTAGGTAATGCTAACTCAATCGGTAATTTTAAGGACAAGTATGATAAGTATCACTAAGTACAAAAATGGAACAGATAAGGAGATGGGGAGTTACGAGCATGGGAATCTCTTTCGTAAGCACAAATCTTTAAATTCCTTCATGGTTATGATAGAGTGGATAGGGATCGATATTTTGATATGGCTGGCTCTAGAACTAGAGGTCATAGTTTGAAGCTTCGTAAGAAAAGTTCTTTGCAGGATGTAAGGAAATACTTTTTCAGTGTAAGAGTAGTTGATAATTGGAATTGGCTAAGCGAGGAGGTAGTCAATGCTATCTCAATCCATAGTTTTAAGGACAGGTATGATAAGTATCACTAAGTCTAAAATGGAACCGATCAGAAGACGGGAAGATACGAGCTTTGGGCTCTTTCCCGTAAACACAATTAGGTAATCACAATTAGGTAATCACACACAATTAAATTTTCTAATTTTCGTTGTCATTTCTCCTATGTTTTTCATTGTTGCATGTGATTACATAATCACAATTAGGTAATCACATGCAACAATGAAAAACATACGAGAATGACAACACAAATTAGAAAATTTAATTAGCCACGACTTTTCTAAAAGTAGACAAATAGGAGTGAAGATTTTTAGTCGCATTTTATAAGAAATATTTTTGCTTTGTAAGTACAGATGCTTATAATTTGGAACAAATAATATTTGGTTAAGACTATTCCAATTAAAAAAATATTTAAATACTTATTGATGAATATAATTATATATCTATCTATCTATCTATCTATCTATCTATCTATCTATCTATCTATATATATATATATATATATATATATATATATATATATATATATATATATATATATATATATATATATATATATATATATATATATATATATATATATATATATATATATATATATATATATATATTATAAGTAAGCACAAACTGTTAGCATACAGAAGTAAATGATAAGGAAACCAATAAGTGAAAAAGCACATAGAAAAGATAACGCTTTATTTTGGGTCCAGTTAGGATTAGAAAAATAGCTTTAATTTTTCTATGTTATTTCACTGATGGGCTTCCTTACCATACACACACACACACACACACACACACACACACACACACACACACACACACACACACACACATTGAACAGTTCAGAAAAGAGTTCCAGGAGCTGAATATGGAAAATGATGCCATGAAAACTTCCTTTGCTGATGCACTAAAGGGGAATGTGGCAGTAAAAGAGGCTGTAAAGAAGGTGGCACTGGAAAACATACAAACAGTTGACTATAAAAAGACAGTAATCGAAAAAATGAAAGACGTTGTGATGGAAAGGGCGAACCCATTCATCAGACAGGCACTTGATAAGGAGAAGACAGTGGTAATCTCAGGCATAAGCGAATCCCAGGAGCCAACATGGCAAGGGAGACTTGAAAAAAATAAAGCTAGGGTTGTAGACCTGATAAGAAAGCTTGGAGTAGTTTGTGGTCCTGAGGATATTGTAAACATACACCAACTAGGTAAATATTCGAGGGAAGGAAAGCCGAGACCAACAAAAGTAACCTTTGAGAGAGGGGAAACATGTAGGGAAATATTGTTGAGAAAAAAAGTCTAAAAGACCTTCAAGAATTCAAAGAAGTGTTCATTAGACGATACAGAACACAGGAAGAGGTGGGAAAGATCAAAAACTTGTTGCAAGAGGCAAGAAGGTTAAATGATGAAAGAAATGGAGAACAGAAGAAAAATTTTCGTTACAGAGTTCTTCCAGACAAAGGGTAGATAAAGAAGATAATGACAGAAGATCAGGGGATGGGGCCTCATTAAGATTGTTATACACAAATGCTGATGGATTAGCTGGTAAGGCAGTAGAATTAAAAGATAGGATTCACAACAGTAAGGCAGATATAGTAGCAATTACAGAGACTAAGTTGAGTGAGGACATAAACAGTGTCACAGTTTTTCCTAAGGGTTTCAGAATACTAAGGGTTGAAAGATCTGAGAGGACCGGTGGAGGGATAGCACTGCTCATTAGAGAAAGGATTCAAGTCGAAGAAATAAACTTGGCTATAGAAAGTGAGTTCAAGGAATTTCTTGTTGCTCGCATAAATACTGGGTCAGAGAGCATTATAATAACTGTTGTATACAACCCACCAAGGAACCAAAATAGGCTTGAAGTTTATGAGGAAAGTCATATAGGTACTATTGAAGTCATAAACTCAGTTGTTAACATGGCACGGGGAAAAAAATGTAGGATTTTGATTATGGGAGACTTTAATCATAAAGAGATAGATTGGATAAATCTTGACCCACACAGTGGTGAGGACTCATTCGGGGCAAGATTCCTAGAGTGTGTACAAGGGAATTTCCTACACCAACATGTAATGGAGCCAACAAGGGCCAGGGGTGTGGATGAGCCATCACTACTTGATCTAGTGTTCACAGATAATGTGTTGGATATTGAAAAAATTGAGTATGAACCACCAATTGGAAAGAGTGACCACTGTGTGTTGTTGATGGAGTATATCATTGAAGATATTCTTCCTGAGAGTAGAGGCACTGAGGACATGAGGAGGAACTATCGGAAAGGAGATTACATCAAAATGAATGAGCTTTTTGCAGTTATTGACTGGAGAACCTTATTTTACAACAAATCTATACAAGAAATGTATGACATCTTTTGTGAGAAATATGGGAAGATAGTAGATTGCTGCATACCTGTCACCAAAGTAGGTGTAATTCATGCCTGAGAGAAATGGTTCGATAATGGGTGTAAAAGAGCTAAGGAGTGGAGAGACAAATGCTGGAAAAGGTATACGAGGAGAAAAAACATAAATGCCTGGCAAACCTACAAAAGAGCAAGAAATGACTACCTAAGTAAAAGGAGAGAGGCAGAGAGAGACTATGAGAGGGACATCACCAGGAAGGCTAAAGAAAATCCCAAGCTTTTCCACAGCTTTATCAGAGGAAAACTGAAGGTAAAAGAACAGGTTTTAAGGCTAAAGAGAGCGGATGGAAGCATCACTGAGACGGATGAAGAGATCTGCAAAGAATTGAACAAGGAGTTTCAGTCAGTATTTACAGTAGAAAATACCCCACTCCCTCAGATTGCAGTGATAGAAGCTCAAGGGCCGGTATTAGAGAACATCAACCTTACAGCCACAGAGGTATGCAAAGCGCTGATGGATTTAGATGTTCATAAAGCTACAGGTCCTGATGACATATCCCCTCATGTGCTTAAAAAATGTGCAAACTCAATATCAGTGGCACTAAGTATCATATTTAAGGAGTCACTGTGGTCGGGGGAGATTCCAAGATGCTGGAAACAAGCAAATGTGATACCTATCTTCAAAAAGGGAAGGAAGGATACGGCTCTGAACTATAGACCAGTTTCCTTGACCAGCATAGTTTGCAAAGTTATGGAGAAACTACAAAGGAAACATATCTCTCTTCACTTGGAATCCTTCAACTTTATGTCAGTGAGGCAACATGGCTTCAGAGAAGGTAGATCGACAGTAACAAACTTATTAGAATTTTATGATGAGGTAAGCCAAATCTTACAGGAAAGAGAGGGCTGGGTAGATTGCATATTCCTAGACTTCTAGAAAGCGTTTTGACACTGTTCCACATGGGAGACTTATTAGGAAGCTGCAATCAATGGCTAGAACAGGTGGAAATGTTTTGGAATGGATAAAAACTTACTTAGAAGGAAGGGAACAGAGGGTTAGAGTAAGACACTCAGTGTCTGAATGGAGAAGTTAGTAGTGGAGTTCCACAGGGTTCAGTTTTAAGGCCACTTTTGTTCCTTGTATATGTAAATGACCTACCAGAGTCTGTAAATTAATTCATGAATATGTTTGTAGATGATGCAAAGATTGTGAAGAAAGTAAAACACGAGAACAATGGTAGAGAACTTCAGGAGGATCTAAATAATCTGCATGAGTGGTCAGAAAAGTGGCTAATGAAATTCAATACTTCAAAATGTAAGGTAATGAGAATGGGTACAAGTGCAAGAAGGCCCAAGCTTGACTACTCGGTGGCTGGAGAACAACTTCAAGAGACAGAAAATGAGAGAGATCTAGGAGTAAACATACTAGCAGATTTGTCTCCAGAAATACATATAAATGGCATAGTAAGGGCAGCATATCCATTCTTATCAAATGTAAGGGTAACCTTCAGGCACATGGACAAGGAAATGTTCAGAAATATTTATGTAACCTATGTGAGGCCAAAACTCGAATATGCAGCCCCCTTTTGGAATCCGCACTTGAAAAAGCACATAGCTAAGCTTGAAAAAGTTCAAAGACATGCCACGAAACTGGTTCCAGAAATACGCAATCTCAGTTATGATGAGAGGCTGAGGGAATTAGACTTACCATCACTCGAAGCTAGAAGAGTGAGGGGGGATATGGTGACAGTCTTTAAATTCCTTCATGGTTATGATAGAGTGGATAGGGATCGATATTTTGATATGGCTGGCTCTAGAACTAGAGATCATAGTTTGAAGCTTCGTAGGAGAACTTCTTTGCAGGATATAAGGAAATACTTTTTCAGTGTAAGAGTAGTTGATAATTGGAATTGGCTAAGCGAGGAGGTAGTTAATGCTATCTCAATCCATAGTTTTAAGGACAGGTATGATAAGTATCACTAAGTATAAAATGGAACCGATCAGGAGACGGGAAGATACGAGCTTTGGGCTCTTTCCCGTAAACAAAATTAGGTAATCACAATTAGGTAATCACACATCAAAATGAATGAGCTATTTACAGTTATTGACTGGAGAACCTTATTTTACAACAAATCTGTACAAGAAATGTATGACATCTTTTGTGAGAAATATGGGAAGATAGTAGATTGCTGCATACCTGTCACCAAAGTAGGTGTAATTCATGCCAGAGAGAAATGGTTCGATAATGGGTGTAAAAGAGCTAAGGAGTGGAGAGACAAATGCTGGAAAAGGTATACGAGGAGAAAAAACATAAATGCCTGGCAAACCTACAAAAGAGCAAGAAATGACTACCTAAGTAAAAGGAGAGAGGCAGAGAGAGACTATGAGAGGGACATCACCAGGAAGGCTAAAGAAAATCCCAAGCTTTTCCACAGCTTTATCAGAGGAAAACTGAAGGTAAAAGAACAGGTTTTAAGGCTAAAGAGAGCAGATGGAAGCATCACTGAGACGGATGAAGAGATCTGCAAAGAATTGAACAAGGAGTTTCAGTCAGTATTTACAGTAGAAAATACCCCACCCCCTCAGATTGCAGTGATAGAAGCTCAAGGGCCGGTATTAGAGAAC
>JAXCGZ010018950.1:137500-142500 GCA_037179515.1 Halocaridina rubra | reverse complement strand
CATATCGAAATATCGATCCCTATCCACTCTATCATAACCATGAAGGAATTTAAAGACTGTCACCATATCCCCCCTTACTCTTCTAGCTTCGAGTGATGGCAAGTCTAATTCCCTCAGCCTCTCATCATAACCGAGATTGCGTATTTCTGGCACCAGTTTCGTGGCATGTCTTTGAACTTTTTCAAGCTTAGCTATGTGCTTTTTCAAGTGCGGATTCCAAAAGGGGGCTGCATATTCGAGTTTTGGCCTCACATCGGTTACATAAATATTTCTGAACATTTCCTTGTCAATGTGCCTGAAGGCTACCCTTACATTTGATAAGAATGCATATGCTGCCCTTACTATGCCATTTATATGTATTTCTGGAGACAAATCTGCCAGTATGTTTACTCCTAGATCTCTCTCATTTTCTGTCTCTTGAAGTTGTACTCCAGCCACCGAGTAGTCAAGCTTGGGCCTTCTTGCACTTGTACCCATTCTCATTACCTTACATTTTGAGGTATTGAATTTCATTAGCCACTTTTCTGACCACTCATGCAGATTATTTAGATCCTCCTGAAGTTCTCTACCATTGTTCTCGTTTTTTAATTTCTTCACAATCTTTGCATCATCTGCAAACATATTCATGAATGAATTTACACACTCTGGTAGGTCATTTACATATACAAGGAACAAAAGTGGCCCTAAAACTGAACCCTGTGGAACTCCACTACTAACTCTTCTCCATTCAGACACTGAGTGTCTTACTCTAACCCTCTGTTCCCTTTCTTCTAAGTAAGTTTTTATCCATTCCAAAACATTTCCACCTATTCTAGACATTGAGTGCAGCTTCCTAATAAGTCTCCCATATAGAACAGTGTCAAACGCTTTCTGGAAGTCTAGGAATATGCAATCTGCCCAGCCCTCTCTTTCCTGTAAGATTTGGCTTACCTCATCATAAAATTCCAATAAGTTTGTTACTGTTGATCTACCTTCTCTGAAGCCATGTTGCCTCACTGACAAAAAGTTGAAGGATTCCAAGTGAAGAGAGATATGTTTCCTTAGTAGTTTCTCCATAACTTTGCAAACTATGCTGGTCAAGGAAACTGGTCTATAGTTCAGAGCCGTATCCCTCCTTCCCTTTTTGAAGATAGGTATCACATTTGCTTGTTTCCAGCATCTTGGAATCTCCCCCGACTCCAGTGACTCCTTAAATATGATACTTAGTGCCATTGATATTGTGTTTGCGCATTTTTTAAGCACATGAGGGGATATGTCATCATGACCTGTAGCTTTATGAACATCTAAATCCATCAGCGCTTTGCATACCTCTGTGGCTGTAAGGTTGATGTTCTCTAATACCGGCCCTTGAGCTTCTATCACTGCAATCTGAGGGGGTGGGGTATTTTCTACTGTAAATACTGACTGAAACTCCTTGTTCAATTCTTTGCAGATCTCTTCGTCCGTCTCAGTGATGCTTCCATCCGCTCTCTTTAGCCTTAAAACCTGTTCTTTTACCTTCAGTTTTCCTCTGATAAAGCTGTGGAAAAGCTTGGGATTTTCTTTAGCCTTCCTGGTGATGTCCCTCTCATAATCTCTCTCTGCCTCTCTCCTTTTACTTAGGTAGTCATTTCTTGCTCTTTTGTAGGTTTGCCAGGCATTTATGTTTTTTCTCCTCCTATGCCTTTTCCAGCATTTGTCTCTCCACTCCTTAGCTCTTTTACACCCATTATCGAACCATTTCTCTCTGGCATGAATTACACCTACTTTGGTGACAGGTATGCAGCAATCTACTATCTTCCCATATTTCTCACAAAAGATGTCATACATTTCTTGTACAGATTTGTTGTAAAATAAGGTTCTCCAGTCAATAACTGCAAAAAGCTCATTTATTTTGATGTAATCTCCTTTCGGATAGTTCCTCCTCATGTCCTCAGTGCCTCTACTCTCAGGAAGAATATCTTCAATGATATACTCCATCAACAACACACAGTGGTCACTCTTTCCAATTGGTGGTTCATACTCAATAGTTTCAATATCCAACACATTATCTGTGAACACTAGATCAAGTAGTGATGGCTCATCCCCACCCCTGGCTCTTGTTGGTTCTATTACATGTTGGTGTAGGAAATTCCCTTGTACGCAATCTAGGAATCTTGCCCCGAATGAGTCCTCACCACTGTGTGGGTCAAGATTTATCCAATCTATCTCTTTATGATTAAAGTCTCCCATAATCGTACTCCTACATTTTTTCTCCCGTGCCACGTTAACAACTGAGTTTATGACTTCAATAGTACCTATATGACTTTCCTCATAAATTTCAAGCCTATTTTGGTTCCTTGGTGGGTTGTATACAACAGTTATTATAATGCTCTCTGACCCAGTATTTATGCGAGCAACAAGAAATTCCCTGAACTCACTTTCTATAGCCAAGTTTATTTCTTCAACTTGAATCCTCTCACTTATGAACAGTGCTATCCCTCCACCAGTCCTCTCAGATCTTTCAACCCTTAGTATTCTGAAGCCCTTAGGAAAAACTGTGACACTGTTTATGTCCTCACTCAACTTAGTCTCTGTAATTGCTACTATATCTACCTTACTGTTGTGAATCCTATCTTTTAATTCTACTGCCTTACCAGCTAATCCATCAGCATTTGTGTATAACAATCTTAATGAGGCCCCATCCCCTGATCTTCTGTCATTATCTTCTTTATCTCCCCTTTGTCTGGAAGTATTCTGTAACGAAAATTTTTCTTCTCCTCTTCATTTCTTTCATCATTTAACCTTCTTGCCTCTTGCAACAAGTTTTTGATCTTTCCCATCTCTTCCTGTGTGTGTGTGTGTGTGTGTGTGTGTGTGTGTGTGTGTGTGTGTGTGTGTGTGTGTGTGTGTGTGTGTGTGTGTGATTAATAAATTGTGATTACCTAATTGTGTTTACGGGAAAGAGCCCAAAGCTCGTATCTTCCCGTCTCCTGATCGCTTCCATTTTAGACTTAGTGATACTTATCATTCCTATCTTTAAAACTATGGATTGAGTTAGCATTAACTACCTCCTTGTTTATCCAATTCCAATTATCAATTACTTTTACACTAAAAAAAAGTACTTCCTTACATCCTGCAAAGAAGTTTTCTTATGAAGCTTCAAACTATGACCTCTGGTTCTAGAGCCAGCCATATCAAAATATCGATCCCTATCCACTCTATCAAAACCATGAAGGAATTTAAAGACTCTCACCATATGCCCCCTCACTCTTCTAGCTTCAGGTGATGGTAAGTCTAATTCCTTCAGCCTCTCATCATAACTGAGATTGCGTATTTCTGGCACCAGCTTTGTGGCATGTCTTTGAACTTTTTCAAGCTTAGCTATGTGCTTTTTCATGTGTGGATTCCAAAAGGGAGCTGCATATTTGAGTTTTGGCCTCACATGGGTTACATAAATATTTCTGAACATTTCCTTGTCCATGTGCCTGAAGGCTACCCTTACATTTGATAAGAAGGCATATGCTGCCTTTACTATGCCATTTATATGTATTTCTGGAGACAAATTTGCTAGTATGTTTATTCCTAGTTCTCTCTCATTTTTTGTCTCTTGAAGTTGTACTCCTGCCACCGAGTAGTAAAGTTTGGGCCTTCTTGCACTTGCACACATTCTCATTACCTTACATTTTGAAGTTCTGAATTTCATCATCCACTTTTCTGACCACTCATGGAGACTATTTAGATCTTCTTGAAGTTCTCTACAATTGTTCTCGTTTCTTACTTTCTTCACAATCTTTGCATCATATGCTACCATATTCATGAATAAATTTAAATACTCTGGTAGGCCATTTACATATACAAGGAACAAAAGTGGCCCTAAAACTGAACCCTGTGGAACTCCACTACTAACTCTTCTCCATTCAGACACTGAGTGTCTTACTCTAACCCTCTCTTCCCTTCCTTCTAAGTAAGTTTTTTATCCATTCTAAGACATTTCCACCTATGCTAGCCATTGCTTGCAGCTTCTTAATAAGACTTCCGTGTGGAGCAGTATCAAATGCTTTCTGGAAGTCTAGGAATATGCAATCTGCCCAGCCCTCTCTTTCCTGTAAGATTTGACTTACCTCATCATAAAATTCTAATAAGTTTGTTACTATTGATCTACCATCTCTGAAGCCATGTTGTCTCACTGACAAAAAGCTGAAGGATTCCAAGTGAAGAGAGACATGTTTCCTTAGTAGTTTCTCCATAACTTTGCAAACTATGCTGGTCAAGGAAACTGGTTTATAGTTTAGAGCCGTATCCCTCCTTCCCTTTTTGAAGATAGGTGTCACGTTCGCTTGTTTCCAGCATCTTGGAATCTCTCCTGACTCCTGTGACTTTTTAAATATGATACTTAGTGCCACTGATATCGAGTTTGCGCATTTTTTAAGTACATGAAGGGATATATCATAAGGACTAGTAGCTTTTGGGACATCTAGCTCCAGCAGCTCTTTGCATACCTCTGTGGCTGAAAGTTTGATGTTATCTAATGCCGGCCCATGAGCTTCTATCTCTGTAATCTGAGAAGGTGGGATATTTTCTTCTGTAAATACTGACTGAAACTCCTTGCTCAATTGTTTGCAGATCTATTCATCCATCTCAGTGATGCTTCAATCCGCTCTCTTAAGCCTTAAAACCTGTTCTTTTACTTTCAGTTTTCCTCTGATAAAACTGTGGAAAAGCTTGGAATTTACTTTAGCCTTGCTGGTGATATTCCTTTCATAGTCTCTCTCTGCCTCTCTCCTTTTACTTAGGTAATCATTTCTTGCTCTATTGTAGGTTTGCCAGGCAATTATGTTTTGTCTCCTCCTATACCTTTTCCAACATTTGTCTCTCCACTCCTTAGCTCTTTTACACTCATTATCAAACCATTTCTCTCTGGTATGAATTACACCTACTTTGGTGACAGGTATGCAGGAATTTACTATCTTATCATATTTCTCACAAAAGATGTCATACATTTCTTGTAAAGATTTGTTATAAAATAAGGTCCTCCTGTC
>JAXCGZ010018950.1:110000-130000 GCA_037179515.1 Halocaridina rubra | reverse complement strand
ATATCTCGTAACTTTGTCATAAATAGTTTTATATTATTATCATTATTACTATTATTATTATTATTATTATTATTATTATTATTATTATTATTATTATTATTATTATTATTATTATTATTATTATTATTATTATTATTATTATTATTATTATTATTATTATTATCATTATTATTATTATTATTATTATTATTATTATTTTATTATTTTATTATTATTATTATTATTATTATTATTATTATTATTATTATTATTATTATTATTATTATTTTTATTATTATTATTATTATTATTATTATTATTATTATTGTTATTATTATTATTATTATTATTATTAATATTATTATTATAATTATTATTATTACTATTATTATTATTATTATTATTATTATTATTATTATTATTATTATTATTATTATTATTATTATTATTCACATTTACCTCTCATCTCAAAATTAAAAAACTTATTTCAAGTTCCTTAAGGACATATTAAATATTTTGTATGATATTAGATTTCTTCATTGGACTCTATGTGCGTATATCTGTATATAAGCTTAATTGTGTACGTATGTATGCATGTATGTATGTATGTATGTATGTATGTATGTATGCATGTATGTATGTATGTATGCATGTATGTATGTATGTATGTATGCATGTATGTATGTATATATATATATATGTTCGTATGTATGTGATTACCTAATTGTGATTACCTAATTGTGTTTACGGGAAAGAGCCCAAAGCTCGTATCTTCCCGTCTCCTGATCGCTTCCATTTTAGACTTAGTCATACTTATCATACCTGTCCTTAAAACTATGGATTGAGATAGCATTAACTACCTCCTCGCTTAGTCAATTCCAATTATCAACTACTCTTACACTGAAAAAGTATTTCCTTACATCCTGCAAAGAAGTTTTCTTACGAAGCTTCAAACTATGACCTCTAGTTCTAGAGCCAGCCATATCAAAATATCGATCCCTATCCACTCTATCATAACCATGAAGGAATTTAAAGACTGTCACCATATCCCCCCTCACTCTTCTAGCTTCGAGTGATGGTAAGTCTAATTCCCTCAGCCTCTCATCATAACTGAGATTGCGTATTTCTGGCACCAGTTTCGTGGCATGTCTTTGAACTTTTTCAAGCTTAGGTATGTGCTTTTTCAAGTGCGGATTCCAAAAGGGGGCTGCATATTCGAGTTTTGGCCTCACATAGGTTACATAAATATTTCTGAACATTTCCTTGTCCATGTGCCTGAAGGCTACCCTTACATTTGATAAGAATGCATATGCTGCCCTTACTATGCCATTTATATGTATTTCTGGAGACAAATCTGCCAGTATGTTTACTCCTAGATCTCTCTCATTTTCTGTCTCTTGAAGTTGTACTCCAGCCACCGAGTAGCCAAGCTTGAGCCTTCTTGCACTTGTACCCATTCTCATTACCTTACATTTTGAAATATTGAATTTCATTAGCCACTTTTCTGACCACTCATGCAGATTATTTAGATCCTCCTGAAGTTCTCTACCATTGTTCTCGTTTTTTACTTTCTTCACAATCTTTGCATCATCTGCAAACATATTCATGAATGAATTTACAGACTCTGGTAGGTCATTTACATATACAAGGAACAAAAGTGGCCCTAAAACTGAACCCTGTGGAACTCCAATACTAACTCTTCTCCATTTAGACACTGAGTGTCTTACTCTAACCCTCTCTTCCCTTCCTTCTAAGTAAGTTTTTATCCATTCCAAAACATTTCCACCTATTCTAGCCATTGATTGCAGCTTCCTAATAAGTCTCCCATGTGGAACAGTGTCAAACGCTTTCTGGAAGTCTAGGAATATGCAATCTGCCCAGCCCTCTCTTTCCTGTAAGATTTGGCTTACCTCATCATAAAATTCTAATAAGTTTGTTACTGTTGATCTACCTTCTCTGAAGCCATGTTGCCTCACTGACAAAAAGTTGAAGGATTCCAAGTGAAGAGAGATATGTTTCCTTAGTAGTTTCTAAATAACTTTGCAAACTATGCTGGTCAAGGAAACTGGTCTATAGTTCAGAGCCGTATCCCTCCTTCCCTTTTTGAAGATAGGTATCACATTTGCTTGTTTCCAGCATCTTGGAATCTCCCCCGACTCCAGTGACTCCTTAAATATGATACTTAGTGCCACTGATATTGTGTTTGCGCATTTTTTAAGCACATGAGGGGATATGTCATCATGACCTGTAGCTTTATGAACAACTAAATCCATCAGTGCTTTGCATACCTCTGTGGCTGTAAGGTTGATGTTCTCTAATACCGGCCCTTGAGCTTCTATTACTGCAATCTGAGGGGGTGGGGTATTTTCTACTGTAAATACTGACTGAAACTCCTTGTTCAATTCTTTGCAGATCTCTTCATCCGTCTCAGTGATGCTTCCATCCGCTCTCTTTAGCCTTAAAACCTGTTCTTTTACCTTCAGTTTTCCTCTGATAAAGCTGTGGAAAAGCTTGGGATTTTCTTTAGCCTTCCTGGTGATGTCCCTCTCATAGTCTCTCTCTGCCTCTCTCCTTTTACTTAGGTAGTAATTTCTTGCTCTTTTGTAGGTTTGCCAGGCATTTATGTTTTTTCTCCTCCTATACCTTTTCCAGCATTTGTCTCTCCACTCCTTAGCTCTTTTACACCCATTATCGAACCATTTCTCTCTGGCATGAATTACACCTACTTTGGTGACAGGTATGCAGCAAACTACTATCTTCCCATATTTCTCACAAAAGATGTCATACATTTCTTGTACAGATTTGTTGTAAAAAAAGGTTCTCCAGTCAATAACTGCAAAAAGCTCATTCATTTTGATGTAATCTCCTTTCGGATAGTTCCTCCTCATGTCCTCAGTGCCGCTACTCTCAGGAAGAATATCTTCAATGATATACTCCATCAACAACACACAGTGGTCACTCTTTCCAATTGGTGGTTCATACTCAATTTCTTCAATATCCAACACATTATCTGTGAACACTAGATCAAGTAGTGATGGCTCATCCCCACCCCTTGCCCTTGTTGGTTCCATTACATGTTGGTGTAGGAAATTCCCTTGTACGCAATCTAGGAATCTTGCCCCGAATGAGTCCTCACCACTGTGTGGGTCAAGATTTATCCAATCTATCTCTTTATGATTAAAGTCTCCCATAATCAAAATCCTACATTTTTTTTCCCGTGCCATGTTAACAACTGAGTTTATGACTTCAATAGTACCTATATGACTTTCCTCATAAACTTCAAGCCTATTTTGGTTCCTTGGTGGGTTGTATACAACAGTTATTATAATGCTCTCTGACCCAGTATTTATGCGAGCAACAAGAAATTCCTTGAACTCACTTTCTATAGCCAAGTTTATTTCTTCGACTTGAATCCTTTCACTTATGAGCAGTGCTATCCCTCCACCAGTCCTCTCAGATCTTTCAACCCTTAGTATTCTGAAGCCCTTAGGAAAAACTGTGACACTGTTTATGTCCTCACTCAACTTAGTCTCTGTAATTGCTACTATATCTGCCTTACTGTTGTGAATCCTATCTTTTAATTCTACTGCCTTACCAGCTAATCCATCAGCATTTGTGTATAACAATCTTAAAGAGGCCCCATCCCCTGATATTCTGTCATTATCTTCTTTATCTCCCCTTTGTCTGGAAGAACTCTGTAATGAAAATTTTTCTTCTCTTCTTCATTTCTTTCATCATTTAACCTTCTTGCCTCTTGCAACAAGTTTTTGATCTTTCCCATCTCTTCCTGTGTTCTGTATTGTCAAATGAACACTTCTTTGAATTCTTGAAGGTCTTTTAGACTTTTTTTTCTCAACAATATTTCCCTACATGTTTCCCCTCTCTCAAAGGTTACTTTTGTTGGTCTCGGCTTTCCTTCCCTCGAATATTTACCTAGTTGGTGTATGTTTACAATATCCTCAGGACCACATACTACTCCAAGCTTTCTTATCAGGTCTACAACCCTAGCTTTATTTTCTTCAAGTCTCCCCTGCCATGTTGGCTCCTGGGATTCGCTTATGCCTGAGATTACCACTGTCTTCTCCTTATCAAGTGCCTGTCTGATGAGTGGGTTTGCCCTTTCCATCACAACGTCTTTCATTTTTTCGATTACTGTCTCTTTATAGTCAACTGTTTGTATGTTTTCCAGTGCCACCACCTTTACAGCCTCTTTTACTGCCACATTCCCCTTTAGTGCATCAGCAAAGGAAGTTTTCATGGCATCATTTTCCATATTCAGCTCCTGGAACTCTTTTCTGAACTGTTCAATGTTTTCCTTAATCTGGACATTCCAAGCAGCAATCTCGTCTCTCTCAGAAGAGAGCAGTGAACTAACATCTAATTCCTCTAGGTTGTCATTCAGCTGTTTGTTTTTATCTTCTTGTTTAGAAAGTCTAGATTCTAGTTGACTCTTTTCCCCTTCCAGCTTTATTCTTTTTTCTAGTTCCTTTCTCTCCTGCCCTTGTGCTTTATTTGCTTCCTCCAAAGATCTTATTTGCTCTCTGAGTGTTTCATTCTCTTTCATTTCTCCATCCATATTCCGAATTTTATCATCAAGGCTTATAACCATTTCCTCTATATTCCTGATTTTCTGTTTGAGTCTCCTGATGGCTACCCCTCCTACCGACCCATGGATGGGAGAGGTTTGGGACAAAGATGTATGTATGCATGTATGTATGTACGTATGTATGTTGCATATCTGTCTGTCTGTATGTATGTATGTATGTATATATGTATATATGTATGTATGTATGTATGTATGTGTGTGTGTGATTACCTAATTGATTACCTAATTGTGTTTACGGGAAAGAGCCCAAAGCTCGTATCTACCCGTCTCCTCATCGGTTCCATTTTATACTTAGTGATACTTATCATACCTGTCCTTAAAACTATGGATTGAGATAGCATTAACTACCTCCTCGCTTAGTCAATTCCAATTATCAACTACTCTTACACTGAAAAAGTATTTCCTTACATCCTGCAAACAAGTTTTCTTACGAAGCTTCAAACTATGACCTCTAGTTCTAGAGCCAGCCATATCGAAATATCGATCCCTATCCACTCTATCATAACCATGAAGGAATTTTAAGACTGTCACCATATCCCCCCTCACTCTTCTAGCTTCGAGTGATGGTAAGTCTAATTCCCTCAGCCTCTCATCATAACTGAGATTGCGTATTTCTGGCACCAGTTTCGTGGCATGTCTTTGAACTTTTTCAAGCTTAGGTATGTGCTTTTTCAAGTGCGGATTCCAAAAGGGGGCTGCATATTCGAGTTTTGGCCTCACATAGGTTACATAAATATTTCTGAACATTTCCTTGTCCATGTGCCTGAAGGCTACCCTTACATTTGATAAGAATGCATATGCTGCCCTTACTATGCCATTTATATGTATTTCTGGAGACAAATCTGCCAGTATGTTTACTCCTAGATCTCTCTCATTTTCTGTCTCTTGAAGTTGTACTCCAGCCAGTGAGTAGTCAAGCTTGGGCCTTCTTGCACTTGTACCCATTCTCATTACCTTACATTTTGAAGTATTGAATTTCATTAGCCACTTTTCTTACCACTCATGCAGATTATTTAGATCCTCCTGAAGTTCTCTACCATTGTTCTCGTTTTTTACTTTCTTCACAATCTTTGCATCATCTGCAAACATATTCATGAATGAATTTACAGACTCTGGTAGGTCATTTACATATACAAGGAACAAAAGTGGCCCCAAAACTGAACCCTGTGGAACTCCAATACTAACTCTTCTCCATTCAGACACTGAGTGTCTTACTCTAACCCTCTCTTCCCTTCCTTCTAAGTAAGTTTTTATCCATTTCAAAACATTTCCACCTATTCTAGCCATTGATTGCAGCTTCCTAATAAGTCTCCCTTGTGGAACAGTGTCAAACGCTTTCTGGAAGTCTAGGAATATGCAATCTGCCCAGCCCTCTCTTTCCTGTAAGATTTGGCTTACCTCATCATAAAATTCTAATAAGTTTGTTACTGTTGATCTACCTTCTCTGAAGCCATGTTGCCTCACTGACAAAAAGTTAAAGGATTCCAAGTGAAGAGAGATATGTTTCCTTAGTAGTTTTTCCATAACTTTGCAAACTATGCTGGTCAAGGAAACTGGTCTATAGTTCAGAGCCGTATCCCTCCTTCCCTTTTTGAAGATAGGTATCACATTTGCTTGTTTCCAGCATCTTGGAATCTCCCCCGACTCCAGTGACTCCTTAAATATGATACTTAGTGCCACTGATATTGTGTTTGCGCATTTTTTAAGCACATGAGGGGATATGTTATCAGGACCTGTAGCTTTATGAACATCTAAATCCATCAGCGCTTTGCATACCTCTGTGGCTGTAAGGTTGATGTTCTCTAATACCGGCCCTTGAGCTTCTATCACTGCAATCTGAGGGGGTGGGGTATTTTCTACTGTAAATACTGACTGAAACTCCTTGTTCAATTCTTTGCAGATCTCTTCATCCGTCTCAGTGATGCTTCCATCCGCTCTCTTTAGCCTTAAAACCTGTTCTTTTACCTTCAGTTTTCCTCTGATAAAGCTGTGGAAAAGCTTGGGATTTTCTTTAGCCTTCCTGGTGATGTCCCTCTCATAGTCTCTCTCTGCCTCTCTCCTTTTACTTAGGTAGTCATTTCTTGCTCTTTTGTAGGTTTGCCAGGCATTTATGTTTTTTCTCCTCCTATACCTTTTCCAGCATTTGTCTCTCCACTCCTTAGCTCTTTTACACCCATTATCGAACCATTTCTCTCTGGCATGAATTACACCTACTTTGGTGACAGGTATGCAGCAATCTACTATCTTCCCATATTTCTCACAAAAGATGTCATACATTTCTTGTACAAATTTGTTGTAAAATAAGGTTCTCCAGTCAATAACTGCAAAAAGCTCATTCATTTTGATGTAATCTCCTTTCGGATAGTTCCTCCTCATGTCCTCAGTGCCTCTACTCTCAGGAAGAATATCTTCAATGATATACTCCATCAACAACACACAGTGGTCACTCCTTCCAATTGGTGGTTCATACTCAATTTTTTCAATATCCAACACATTATCTGTGAACACTAGATCAAGTAGTGATGGCTCATCCCCACCCCTGGCCCTTGTTGGTTCCATTACATGTTGGTGTAGGAAATTCCCTTGTACGCGTGCATGCGTGCGTGCGTGGGTGCGTGTGTGTATGTATGTATGTATGTATGTATGTATGTATGTATGTATGTATGTATGTATGTATGTATGTATGTATGTATGTATGTATGTATGTATGTATGTATGTATGTATGTATGTATGTATGTATGTATGTATGTATGTATGTATGTATGTATGTATGTATGTATGTATGTATGTATGTATGTATGTATGTATGTATGTATGTATGTATGTATGTATGTATGTATGTATGTATGTATGTATGTATGTATGTATGTATGTATGTATGTATGTATGTATGTATGTATGTATGTATGTATGTATGTATGTATGTATGTATGTATGTATGTATGTATGTATGTATGTATGTATGTATGTATGTATGTATGTATGTATGTATGTATGTATGTATGTATGTATGTATGTATGTATGTATGTATGTATGTATGTATGTATGTATGTATGTATGTATGTATGTATGTATGTATGTATGTATGTATGTATGTATGTATGTATGTATGTATGTATGTATGTATGTATGTATGTATGTATGTATGTATGTATGTATGTATGTATGTATGTATGTATGTATGTATGTATGTATGTATGTATGTATGTATGTATGTATGTATGTATGTATGTATGTATGTATGTATGTATGTATGTATGTATGTATGTATGTATGTATGTATGTATGTATGTATGTATGTATGTATGTATGTATGTATGTATGTATGTATGTATGTATGTATGTATGTATGTATGCATGTATGCATGTATGCATGTATGCATGTATGCATGTATGCATGTATGCATGTATGCATGTATGCATGTATGCATGTATGCATGCATGCATGCATGCATGCATGCATGCATGCATGCATGCATGCATGCATGCATGCATGCATGCATGCATGTATGCATGTATGCATGTATGCATGTATGCATGTATGCATGCATGCATGTATGCATGCATGTATGTATGTGATTAGTAGGTTTTCCATTGCGCCAGCTGCCCATTGAAAGACTACAACTGAAGATATTAGGAAACAACTAGGACTGGTCCAGACTGTCCTGGGTTGAGTCTTCCTTTAGGACGGTTCTTTCCTTATGCCTACATCTACACTGAAAATTCTGGCATATTCATTACACATCTCATGCTAGTCCATTATATATGACAAGTCATAACACTGCCCACATCTGCCTATCTTTGCCCTCTTTTTTTCCTCATATTTGCTATTATTTATGGAAGGTCCACAGCTTATGGCCCCCAGTACCCTGCATAGAGGGGGCATAGAATCTCCGTGGATCTTGTTGACTCCACTATTGGCTTGAGGGCAGACATGCTTGGTGGTAGTAATGGTTCTGCCCTTAACCTTGCACCTCCCAATAGATCTGCTTCTTTCACAATTCACTATTCTAACATTCATGGCCTGAAATTAAATCTTTCGTCCGTGAAACAGCACTTGGGTACTTTCCTCCCTATCCTCCTCCTCCTATATGAAACCTAGTTGTCTATCCATGCTTCCACTGACCCATTTCAAATCTCTCACTATAACCTATATACTAGTTTCCGTTTCAATGGTGGGGTCTGTGCCTACTGCAACACTGACACTCCTATTGCAAGGCTCATGGACCTTGAATCTCCTGACTTTGATGTTCTCTGTCTAAAAATCCATATATCCACTACCACGATATTCCTTTGCTTCTGCTACTATTCTCCAAACTCCACATAGTTTGTGGCTTTCTTTGAATATCTGTTCTCTTGCCATGAGGCCTTACTATCTTCTCACAAACATGCCGAAGTTCTCTATATTAGAGACTTCAATGCACACCACAGTGAGTGGTTTAATTCTTCTACACTGATGTGGGAGGAAGTGAGGCCCTTTATTTCTCTATTACTCATGATCTGGAGCAAATTATTAAACATCCTACTCGTGTTCCCAATCGACACGAAAGTGCAGCAAACCCTCTAGACCTATTTCTTACTTCTAACCCTTCAAACTATTCTTATTCTGTGCTATCCCCACTTGGTAAATCTGACAACTCTGTGATCTATTCCATTTTTGCTCCCCCTCCACTAATCCCTCTTACTCAGTGCCGCCTTTGGTACTTTGAGCACACCAAATATGAAAATTTTCATAACTTCCTCCTTGACTTATCATGGGATGACTACTGCTTTTGGTGACGCATTCCTGATCAGGTAGCCTGAAAGGTTGCCGAAATCATGACCTCGGGAATGGAGGCATACATCCCCTCTTCTACAAAAATGTTCTCTCCCCCTAATCCTTGGTTTGACTGTACCTGCTCCATGGCTATCCTGTCCACAAATTGGGCACACCGATCTTCCAAGTCTCTTTCCGATTTAACTCGCTCTGCTTTTATTGTGGCTAGGAATTGCTGTACTGTTCAGATTCAAATGTCAAAGGCTTCCTTTATAATAAGGAAAGTTGATGACCTTAACTCCTCTCCCACTGACAAATGCTTCTGGTCCTTAGCCATATACCTCTCCAAAAATTTCTGCAACTCAAGCTTTCCCCTCTCATTCATTCTGCTAATTCTATAGCTTGCTCTCCCACTGACAAAACCACTCTCATTGGCTCTCATTTTTCTGCCAACTCTTCTATAAACAATTCCAGTACAGATGTCCCTTAATCTTTACCCCTCTCTAATCCTATGCCCTCCCATATCATTTCTTCAGGCAAAGTTCATAAGGTTCTTCGCTCACTAAAGGAGAACAAAGCATTTGGCCCCGATGGTATCCCTGCAAAGTTTCTTAAGGAGTATGCAGATGAATTAGCTCCTGTGCTTTGCCATCTTTTTCACCTCATTATGTCAACCAGTATATATCCTTCATCTTGGAAGCATGTTCTAGTTCAACTTGTTCCTAAGAAGAGTGATGGCTCTGGTCCTTCAAGCTACTGACCTAATGCCCAAACCTCCTCTATTGCTAGAGTATTCGAGACTTTGCTCAATGCTCACTTCTGGAATCACCTAGAATCTAACTCACTTATCTCCGATCACCAATACGGCTTCCATAAGGCAAGATGCACTGGTGACCGCCTGTCCTGTCTTACTCATATATGGTCATCTTCTCTGAGAAACTATGGGGAATCCTTTGTCATTGCCCTTGATATCTCTAAGGATTTTGACAGAGTCTAGCATAAGGCTCTGCTGGCTAAGCTCCCTGCCTATGGCTTCACCCCTTCTCTCTGTTCTTTGATTTCCAGTTTTCCTTCAGACCGTTTTATATCTGTAGTTGTAGATTTGCAGAGGGTATCTGAGTGGGGCATTCAAAATTTAGTCAGATCAAATGTCTACAAGACACAGTTTCTGGCTATATTTTTATATTCTTCTCCTCCTCATAAGCCTATTGTATTCGAAACTAATGAAATTTACCCTCTTAATTCTATCAACATATTAGGAATCCATATATCCTCTAACTTGTCTTGGAGGAATCACATAATCCAGATTTCTAAATATTCATCCAAAAAATTGGGGGTTCTGTTTCGATTTCGTCATTACTTTTCCTCTTTACAATTACTTAAATCTTTGAATGTCTTATCCGTCCCTGCTTAGAATACTGCTCACACATATGGAGTGCTTCTTCTTATATTTATCTCCTTGATAGGGTTCAATCTAAGGCAGTCTGACTCATTAATGATCCTTCTCTTACTTCTAATCTGGATTATCTTTCTCTTCGCCGTAAGGTATCATCCCTTTCTCTTTTCTATCGATACTACTTCCATCGTTGCTCTGATGAGTTTGCGAGTTGCATCCCTCCCCCACTGCCGAGGCCACATAATACTTGCCAAGCGGCCTCACCTCACAGGTACTGTGTGGAGATTTGTAGCTTCCGTATTGGTCGGTGCAGTGACTGCTTTTTGCCATCTACCTACAGAATTCTTATAACCTCTCTTTCTTTAAAAATCGGATCTATCGTCATCTCAGGGCATAATCCTCCATATCTCTAGGTTCTCTGTACTTTGACTATATTTTCTGACTGTCGTTTTCCTTTGTGTAACATTACCTCATCTCTGCCTTGTCCTTGACCTTTTTCTTCTCCTTCGTTTTGGTGTTTTCTCGTGCCCGGGCATTTATTGATGAGGGCAGTTTTTGCCTATCCCGGTGTCACACACATAAAAAAAATTTATGTATGTATGTATGTATGTCTGTATGTATGCATATATGTCCTTTTGCATGTATGTGTGCATTCATTAATTTAAGCATGCATTCACGCATAAAACACGCAAATGCATAAAATATATGCATGTTAGTATGTATGTATTTATGTGTGTATGTATGTGATTACCTAATTGTAAGGTAATCACATACATACACACATAAATACATACATACTAACATGCATATATTTTATGCATTTGCGTGTTTTATGCGTGAATGCATGCTTAAATTAATGAATGCACACATACATGCAAAAGGACATATATGCATACATACAGACATACATACATACATAAATTTTTTTTATGTGTATGTATGTATGTATGTATGTATGTATGTATGTATGTATGTATGTATGTATGTATGTATGTATGTATGTATGTAGGTCTGTATGTATATTTGTATGGATGTATGCATATGAATGTTTATGTGTATGTATGTATGTATGTATGTATGTATGTATGTATGTATGTATGTATGTATGTATGTATGTATGTATGTGTGTATGTATGTATATATGTATGTATGTATGTATGTATGTATGTATGTATGTATGTATGTATGTATGTATGTAGGTATGTATGTATGTATGTATGTATGTATGTATGTATGTATGTATGTATGTAATACCCTAATTGTAATTACCTAGTTGTGCTTTGGGAATAAGCCCTATGGCCGTAGCCCCCCGTCTCCTGGCCGGTTCCAGTTTTGAGCTGTAATGTTTATCATATTTGTTCTTGAAACTATGAAATGAGTTAGCACTACCTACCTTCTCGCATAGCGAATTCCAATCATCAACTACTCTTACACTTAAAATGCAAGGAAGTTTACTTAAAAAGCTAAACTATGCCCTCTAGTTCTAGTGCCAGCCATTTCATTATATCGATCTCTATCTACTCAGTCAAAATCATGAAGAAATGTAAATACCGCCGCCATATTGCCAATCATTCTACTACCTTCGAGATATGGCATATCTAATTCCCTCAACCTCTCCTCGTAACTGAGATTGCGTATTTCAGGCATCAATTTCCTGATATGTCTTTGAACTTGATTTATGTGCTCTTGCAAGTGTGGATTCCAAAAGGGGGCTGCATATTAAAGCACTGACATTACATAAGGTTCATAAATATTTCTGAACATATCGTTGTCCATATATCTGAAGGCTACTCTTACATTTCCTAAGAAAGTATATTCTGTCATTACTATCCATCTATATGCATTTCCGGAGAAAAATATACCAGTATGTTTACTCCTAGATCTCTCTCATTCTCGGTCTCTTGAAGATTTGCCCTTCTATTGAGTAGTCAAGCTTTGGCCTTTTTGCACTTGTATCCATTCTCATTACCTTACATTTAGGAGCATTAAATTTCATTAGCCACTTTCTGATCATTCATGCAGACTACTTAGGTCTCCCTGAAGTTCTTCACCATTTTTTTCGTCTGTTACTTTTTTCACAATATTTGAATCATCTGCAAACATATTCAAGAATGAATTTACATACTCTGGTAAGTCATTTGCGTATGCAAAGAACAAAACTGAACCCTGTGGAGCCCCACAACTAACCCTTCTCCATTCAGACACTGAGTGTCTTACTCTTATTTTCTGTTCCCTTCCTTCTAGGTAAGTTTTTATCCATTCCAACACATTTCCTCCTATTATCTCCATTAATTGCAGCTTGTTAATAAGTCTCCCGTGTGGAACCGCATCAAATGCCTTATGAAAATCTAGGAATTTGCAATCCGCCCAGCCTTCTCTTTCCTGTAAGATCCGGTTGTCTTCATCATAAAATTCTAATAAGTTTGTTAATGTTGATCTGCCTTCTCCGAAGCCAAGTTATCTCACTGACAAAAAGTTGAAGGATTCCAAGTGAAGAGATATGTGATTTCTTAATAGTTTCTCCATAACTTTGCAGACTATGCTGGTCAAGGAACAGGCTTATTGTTTAGAGCTGTATCCCTCCTTCCCTCTTTGAAGATAGGTACCACGTTCATTGTTTCCAGCATCTTGGAATCTTCCCAGGTTCAAGTAACTTTCAAATGTGAAGCATAGCACCACAGATATTGGCTTAGTGTACTTATCATCAGGACCTGAAGCTTTTTTGGTATCTGAGTCCATCAGTGCATTGCATACCTTTGTGGATGAAAAGATGATATTCTCTAATACCTGCTCATGAACTCCTATATCTGCAATCTGAGGGGGTGGGGTATTTTCTGCTGTAAATACTGACTGAATCTCCTTGCTCAATTCTTCGAAGATCTTTTCATCCGTCTCAGCGATGCTTCTATCAACTTTCTTTTACTTCAAAATTCTTTGACCTTCAGTTTTTCTCTGATAAAGCTGTGGAAAAGATTGGGATTTATTTAAAAACCTGGTGAAAATTCTTTCATAATTTCCTTTTGCCTCTCTTTTTTTAGCTAAGTAATCGTTTCTTGCTCTTTTATTGGTCTGTAAGGCATTAAGGTTTTTTATCTCATTCTAGACTTTTTCCAGCATTTATCTCTCTACACTAAGCTCTCTTAAACTCATTACTGAACCATTTCTCTCTGGGATGAATAACTCTTATTTTGGTGGAAGGTATGCAACAAGTGACTATCTTTCCATATTCCTCACAAAGGTTATAGAACATTTATTTGCACAAATTTGCTGTTAAATAACGTCCTCTAGTCAATACCTACAAAAAGCTCATTAATTCTGATATAATCTCCTTTCATATAGTTCTTCATTGTGTCATTCTCAGTCCCTCTACTTTCAGGGAGATCATCTTCAAAAATATACTCCATCAACAACACACAGTGGTCAAGTTTTCAATTGGTGGTTTATATTCAATTTTTTCAATATCCAACACAATATCTGTGATCCAACTCAATATCTGTGAATACTAGGTCAAGCAACAATGGCTCATCCCCTCCTCTGGCCTTCGTTGGTTGCAGTACAGGTTGGTGTAGGAAATTCCCTTGTACGCATTCTAGGAATCTTGCCCCAAATGAGTCCTCATTACTGTGCAGGTCGAGATTTATCCAATCTGTTTCTCCATTATTAAATCCCTTTATAATCAACACTCTACGCTTTCTCTCCTGTGCGATAGGAATAACTGAGTTTATGACTTCGATAGTACATATATATCTCTCCTCATAAGCTCCTATACTATGTTGATGCCTTGGTGGGTTATATACAACAATTATTATAATGCTCTCTGACCCAGTATTAATGCGAGCAACAAGAAATTCCTTGAACTCACTTTCTATAGCAAAATTTACTTCTTCAACCTGAAATCTTTAACTTAAGAGGAATGCAATCCCTCCACCAGTCCTCTCAGATCTTTCAATCCTTAATATTCTGAAGCTCTTAGGAAAAAGTGTGACACTGTTTATGTATGCACTTGACTTAGTCTCTGTAACAGCTACTATATCTGCCTTACCGTTGTTAATTCTATCCTTTAATTCTACTGCCTTACCAGCTACCCCATCAACTGGTAAGGCAGCTAACGAGGCTGCATCCCCTAATCTTTTAGCATTATCTTCTCTATCTCTCCTTTGGCTGGAAGAACTCTGAAACAAACATTTTTCTTCTTTTCTTCATTTCTTCCCTCATTTCACCTTCTAGCTCCCTGCAACAAGCTTGTTATCCTTTCCTTCTCTTGCTGAGTTCTACACGGTCTACTGAATACTATTCTGAGTTCTTAAAGGTCCTTTATGTTTAACCCTCATCAGTACTTCTCTACATATAGCCCCTCTCTCAAAGGTTACTTTCATTATACTCACCATTCCCTCCCTAGAATATTTACCAATTCGGTGAATGCTTACAATATTCTCTGGACCACATACTACTCAAATTTTCTTATCAGATCTAAACCTCTAGCTTTATTATGTTAAAATCTCCCTGGCCATGTTCACTCCTGGGATTCCTTTATTCCTGAGTTTACCGCTGACTTCTCTCTATCAAGTACTTGTTTGATCAGTGGATTAGTCCTTTCAATCAGTATTTATGTGTCCTAGGCTCGATTCCCGGTCAGAGTAAATACGATTCATGTTTTCACATATGGTAATGTGCTGATTTTATTATTATTGGTCCTTGATGAGATTGGGAATTGAATTAAACGCAAAAACGAAGCCACGAGTTCGGTTGGGAGAAACTGTAATATGAATAGAGAGGCATTCAGATAGAATACGTTCATTCCTAGTATAGCAGATAATGCTGTAAGATTTTTTCCCTTTAGACCTTCTATGGAGTAGTTGGTAGCACCTTGGCACAGTAATTATATGTCCTAGTTCGAGTCCCGGTCTGGGTAAAAATGATTCATGTTTTCACATTGGTAATGTGCTTATTTGCTTATTGTTGGTCCCTAATGAGATTGGGAATTGAATTAAATGCGAATACGAACCCACGAGCGAGGTTGGGGGAAACTGTAATGTGAACAGAGTGGTATTCAGATAGAATGCGTTCATTCCTAGTATAGCAGATAAAGCTGTAAGATTTGTTGGCCAGTACAGTGGTAACGCACTGGCTTCGCATTCACGAGGTCGAAAGATCGGTTCCCGTCCAAGACCGAGAGTGTAAGCTGTTTACTGGCAGGAACTACTGTGGTTGGACACCACAGTGGGGGGTTGGGGCTTGCCCTGGCTGACGAATACCCATTGTATTGAAATGGAAATGAAGTTTGTTTGTTTGTTTGTTTGTTTTTTGTTTATACCTTCTGTGGTGTAGTTGGTAGCATCTTGGCACAGTAATTATGTGTCCTAGGTTCGAGTCCCGTCGGGGTAAAATGATTCATATATATATATATATATATATATATATATATATATATATATATATATATATATATATATATATATATATATATATATATATATATATATATATACATATATATATATATATATATATATATATATATATATATATATATATATATATATACATATATATATATATATATATATATATATATATATATATATATATATATATATATATATATATATATATATATATATATATATATATATATATTTCATTAATTTCAATAAATCTAACACCTCCTTTTACATGGCATATGCTATTCAAGCATCACGTAAAGGATCAAATATTTCATCAAATCTCAATGAAATATTTATTCATATCTCAACAAAGACATTTCCCAATATAATTTTAAGAGTTATTTATTCAGATAAATGTTTGTGTTAGTGGACTCGTATTAATTTTGGGATATAAACACACGATTTAAAGTAAATATTAGACTATTATTTTGATGGCCATTCCATCAAAATTTTATTGCTTTGCAATACGAAGAGGTGGAAAAATGAAATTTTAATAATTCGTGTAAAATTTTTAAACAATGCTCAGTACCATAGGAATGGTGAAGATTATTGTTATGTATATCTTGATTTTTGACGGTATGCCTAAATAGGTACTTTGTGTTTACATTGAGTGTATTAATATATGATTGCATAGGCATGTATGTATGTATGATTGTATAGGTATGTATGTATGTATGATTGCATAAGTATGTATGTATGTATGTATGTATGTATGTATGTATGTATGTATGTATGTATGTATGCATGTATGTGATTACCTAGTTGTGATTATCTAATTGTGCTTACGGGAAAGATCCCAAAGCTCGTATCTTCCAGGCTCCTGATCGGTTCCATTTTGTAGTTAGTGATACTTATCATACCTGTCCTTAAAACTATGTCCTGAGTTAGCATTATCTACCTCCTCGCTTAGCGAATTCCAATTATCAACTATTCTTATACTAAAAAAGTACTTCCTTACATCCTGCCAAGATTTTTTCTTGCGAAGCTTCAAACTATGAAATCTAGTTCTAGTGCCAGCCATATCAAAATATCGATCCCTATCCACTCTATCATAACCATGAAAGAATTTAAAGACTGGTCACCATATCCCCCCTCAATCTTCTAGCCTCGAGTGATAGTATGTATGTATGTATGTATGTATGTATGTATGTATGTATGTATGTATGTATGTATGTATGTATGTATGTATGTATGTATGTATGTATGTATGTATGTATGTATGTATGTATGTATGTATGTATGTATGTATGTATGTATGTATGTATGTATGTATGTATGTATGTATGTATGTATAAATGCATGAATGTGTATGTATGTATGTATGTATGTATGTATGTATGTATGTATGTATGTATGTATGTATGTATGTATGTATGTATGTATGTATGTATGTATGTATGTATGTATGTATGTATGTATGTATGTATGTATGTATGCAAGAGCAGATTTTTATGACTCAACCCTAACATACAGGTAAGCCTTAATGCAGTGGTGAGTAGTTATACCCTGGAGGCTTGGCATATTTAAGTGATACAAGAAAATTAGATGTTTTGTAATACACAATATTTTTTTCATGCATTATCCTTTAATCTACATGGCCTGCATGTTATTTCAAGAAATATCATCATTGCCATTAAAGACATAATTTATTTGCCTTCGTCTACTTATCCTTCATTAATCTCGTAAATTACAGCCCATTAACTTTGCAAAGTGTCCTTTAATACTGCCAATTTCGAGAGTTATATATAGGAGGTGATTATGAATGTTGTGATTATAGACACTCAACTAAATTAAAGGTCGGGTCGAACAATTTTTCTAAGGAGTATAAAAATCATTGTTTTCCTGCTATAAACAATCTTAAGTATGACAAATCTGATTTTGATGAGATTCATTGTTGGTTATTTACTGTTTTTTGCTGGAATATCAGCAAATTTTATTGTCTTATGAACATGATAATCAGGTGCATGTGTAAATAAGAGAATGAGTATATAATAAACATCAAATTAGTTTTCACCATTATAAAATTAAACTGCTAATTCAGAAATTATTGACAAAATCTAATCCACATTAGGGACCGATTTCTTAAACAGTGTAAACCTAGGATACCATATTGTTAGTTAGCTAAACACACAAATGAACTTCTTAAACGCACCTGACGCGGTTCTGTGTATGGCTAAGATCCCGTACGGGATCCTAGCCATTAACAGAACCGTGTTAGATGTATTTATGAAATCCATTTGTGTGTGTCTAGCTAACTAACAATATGGTATCCTTGGTTTACACTTGTTTAAGAAACCGGGCCTAGGTCTAGCAAGAAGCCATTCACAATGAATACTGATGAATAATGAAATTAGACAAAATTTCAATTATCGAACTCGCAAAACATTCACTCATCCTCACACATGCCTAAACCTTTTATATCAATGAAGAATAGACAGTAAAATATGACAACGAGGAGGGCATTGTATGATAATCTGAATGATAATCATAATAAAGAAACTACCAGACAGGCTACACATAAAATTCGATCATTATTGTCTATTTTATGATGCTTAGTGCTTCAACAATACGCTGTTATTTTAAGGGAATTTGTAATAATAAAAGTTCCGGGTGCAAAGTTACATTTGCCAGCTAATATTTAATACTAATTTTTGTCCTTGGCATATTACATAAGCCAACACGAATAGAGGCACTGGAAGCAAAATGAAGTTTGCTGGTTACTCTTTCATACAAAATTCTTCCCTTTGTAGATTATATCAGCCAAAAAAAAATTTTACTTAAGGAAATAAAATGAAGTTTGCTACTAAAATTACGTACAATATTCTTCCCTTAGCAGATCATACAAGCGAAAAAGAATAGAAGTTCTGGAAACTGAATATAGATTGCTGGTTAATATTTTATACAAAATTCTTCCGTTGTCAGATTATAAAAGTCAAAAAGAATAGATCTGGAAGTGAAATGAAGTTTCCCAACTAATATTTTATACAAAATTCTTCCCTTGGCAGAACATCTATGCCAAATAGAATAGAAATCCTAGAAGTGAAATGAAGTTTCCCGACTAATATTTCATACAAAATTCTTCCCTTGGCAGATCACCTATGCCAAAAAGAATAGAAATCCTGAAAGCGGCATGAAGTTTCCCGGCTAATAATTCATATAAAATATTCTCCTTAACACAGATACAAGAAGCCAATAAAAATATGCGTATAGAATTCAAAGCTTGTTTTTTTATCAAGTAAAAAACGGTAGATAACAAGGGTGTATGTACATTGACATAGGATTTTATATTACGTTATATTAAGTGAAACGTTAATTGAAACACCGTATCTGTCATTGCCATCCTTTGTAGTCCAATTGATATCTCTCAATCTCTCTCTTTACCTCATGACCATCTTTTGTAGTCCACTTGATATCTTTCGACCTCTCTCTTTACCTCATGACCATCTTTTGTAGTCCACTTGATATCTTTCGACCTCTTTCTTTACCTCATGACCATCTTTTGAAGTCCACTTGATATATTTCGACCTCTCTCTTTACCTCATGACCATCTTTTGAAGTCCACTTGATATATTTTGACCTCTCTCTTTACCTCATTCCCAGTGGAGTACTTCAAATACTCTTAACTTCCAATACGTTAACAGAAGAGCATCGATATTCTTTGTCTTTTTTGTACTACTTTAATTGTGATTATAAATGAGACTCAATTATATGTGTCAGCGCACGCACCTTCCTCTCGCTTATTTATTTACATTATTTTTTAAATTGAATATATAAATTTTACAATAAAGAGACAATTTCCTTTCATATATTTAAATAT